>CAUYRT010050954.1:0-64861 GCA_963574885.1 Lepilemur ruficaudatus | reverse complement strand
AATTAATTTCTTTCTATTTTATAGTAGAGACGGGGTCTCGCTCTTGCTCAGGCTGGTCTTGAACTCCTGACCTTGAGCTATCCACCTGCCTCGGCCTCCCAGAGTGCTAGGATTACAGGCGTGAGCCACCGCGCCCGGCCTCTTCACGTTTCTTAAAGGCATTTTGGTTTTTTAAAATCTGTACAGCAAGAGCAACTTTTTCTGTCAAATAAAAATGAGAAATGCAGGAATTGGAAAAAAAAATGCTACCCCTCATTGTAGCAAAAAAGAGACCTTGGGTTAAGGTCTGGGTCTTGTCTTATAGTGTCCAGACGGGGGCCTCCCTGTGGTTCAGACATCATCATGGAACAACTTTGGACAGTTGAGAGTTATATAACCTGAGTCTTATTGTGCATGTGGATGTCCCATGAGCCTCTCTGAAAGCCCTTTTGCGGTATGAACTGCAATATAGATTTAAGCTAATGACATGATAATTAGCCTTAGGTTGTCCTGAGTCACCTTCCAAACTCTATTGTACCTAATGCCGCTTGGCCCATGGGCTAGAGAGTCCTCTGCATTCTTTTGCAGTTGGTGTGCTAAGTTCTGATTGGTAGATTGGCAGGGCGTTCCCTTCTCCCTAGGTATGGCGGTCGCTGGGGACAGGATTAAGGTGGGACTGTACCAAGATGGGGGCCTGGGGCCCACCCTTGTCCTCCTTCCCAAGTGGGTCAATTGCTCAAGGCAGCACCAAGGCAAGCTCCCACTTTCATCTCTAGGAGACCCAGAATCCCTTGCTCTCTACCTCACATAACCTTCAGGTAAACTGTGGCACCCAAATTTTTGTCTTTATCTGCAGAAGAAGAGAGCCGAAGTAAGCACACTCCAAGATCCCTTTAAGAGCTGACATTCTATGAATGGTAAACAGAACAGTCTGATTAGAGCATTTCAGCCTCATGTCAAGAGAGCTGGATCACATTCCACACTCCACTATACTGGCCCCACTACATAAATTGTGCCCTCCAGTGAGGTCAGAGCCATTGCGTGTAAATCTGAGGACAAAGACTGACCACTTGTGAAATGGCTAGAGAATGGGAGCACAGACATAGGAAGATTTATGATGTAGCAAAGATTTTCAAGACTATGAGGGAATGAGAGAAGCCATGTCTGCACTCTTTCATTGTAATTTCTACGCCTGTAATAATCCATCTATCCGCAAACTTTTGAACCTGTCCCATTGCCCTCCTAGGGCTTATATATTTTGACATTTTCAAATATAGTATGAGCTCCTCTAATGTGAAAGTAAGGACTTGCTTATTGCAAGGGCAAATTTTAAGACAACATGATCAAAGATGGTAGAAGGACCAAATGTTGGGAATAGTTATTTACATCATCCTAGATAAAGAGCCCCATGGGTACCATATCAAAAGCTCTGTTTATGACATTCAAAAAAAACCCCCAGCCAACAAGCAGCAGGAGGTGTTGGATGGGCTGGCAAACATTCTTCTTTTTTTTTTTATATAGATCCTAAAAGCATCACAGATTTAAATAATAGATCAGAAAAACATATCTAAAAATGGCTGGAAGGCAAACATATTTGAGTTTAAACAATATGCATTAAAAATACGAATAACCATCTTCCTGTATTAATCACATCAAATGATTTTGTTTTTCTACAGTATGCAGATGTCTCTTGCTAAGCAAAGTGACACATTTCTATTTCAAGGCTATTAACAGTAGAGCAGCTGTACACTACCAGAGAATTTTTAGAAATCATAATGAAATTAAACAGAAGAAAAAGGAAAAAAAATGCCTTCTTTAGAGCTATGCTGGTTGATGGCATTATCTTATTAAATATATATTTCAAGTACATTATACATTTCCATAGAGTGATATTAGATCAGTATATTGAAACTAATTGGAACAGAGCCTTGCAAGAGGTTTAAAAAAATCCTCACATTGAGAGCAAAATGATTTCCTCTGAAGGATCAAGACAACCTTTTATTCATATAGTATGACTCTCTATTGAATGTGTAAAAGACATTCTGTAAGTGAAGCAGCAATTGATGCCTACGAGTGCACTATGAAGGTTCTAATAGCATCAGTCAACAGCATTTACTAAACAACCATTGTGTACCAAATGCTGCATAGCATTCAACTCCGAAAATTAAGTGTTTATATTTTACCCATTACTTCCAGTAAGAGGGATGGAGTGTTTTTGTTTTGTTTGCAAAAGAATCTCAAAAATGAGATGTATATATATCAAACCACAGTTCCTACTGTTTTTATTCCAGCTTTATTGAAGTATAATTGACAAATAAAATTGTATATATTTAAGACATATATGCTTTGATATGCATATATAGTAAAATTATTACCATGATCAAGTTAGTTAACACATCCATCACCTCACACAGTTACCATTTTTTTTCCATGTAGTGAGAATACATAAGGTCAATTCTCTTAACAAACTTCAAGTATATAATACAGTATTATTAACTATAGTCACCATGGTGTACATTAGATCACCAGAATTTATTCATCTTATAAACTGGAAGTTTGTACCCTTTGACCAACTTCTCTCCATTTCTCCCACTCTCCAGCCCCTGGAAACCACCATTCTACTTTCTATGTGATCAACTTTTTTAGAGTTCACATATAAGTGAGATCATGCAGTATTTCTTTCTCCAGGTATGTCTATATTACTAAAAATGACATCATACCTGTAATCTTAGCACTTTGGGAGGCTGAGGTGGGCGGATCATTTGAGCTCAGGAGTTCGAGACCAGCCTGAGCAAGAACAAGACCCCATCTCTACTAAAAATAGAAAGAAATTAGCTGGAAAACTAAAAATATATAGAAAAAATTAGCCGGGCACAGTAGTGCATGCCTATAGTCCCAGCTACTTGGGAGGCTGGGGCAGGAGTATCACTTGAGCCCAGGAGTTTGAGGTTGCTGTGAGCTAGGCTGACACCAAGGCACTCTATCTTGGGCAACAGAGTGAGACTCTGTCTCAAACAAACAAACAAAAAAAGACAATTTTCTATTTATGGCTGAATAATATTCCATTGTATATATAAACGCCAGTTTCTTTATCCATTCATCTATTGACAAATACTTTGATCCCATTGTCTTGGCTATTGTGAACAATGCTATAATGAACATGGGAATGCAGATATATCTTTGAGATACTAATTTTACTTTCTTCGGGTATATACCTAGAAGGGGCATTGCTGGATGATATGGTAGTTCTGTTTTTAAATTTCGAGTATCCTCTGCTGTTTTCCATAGGCATACCAATTTACATTCCCACCAACAATGCACAAGTGTTCCTTTTCTCCATGTCCTTGCCAACAAATGTTAGCTTTTGTCTTTTTAAATAATAGCACTTCTAATAGGTGGGAGGTGATATCTCATTGTGGTTTTGATTTGCATTTCCCTGACTGTTGAGCACCTTTTGAAGTATCTGTTAGCTATTGTATGTCTTTGGAAAAGTGTCTATTCAGGTCCTTTGCCCATTTTTTAAATCAGTTTATTTGCTATTGAGTTATATGAGTTACTTATGTTGATATGTTTTGGATATTAACCCCTCATCAGAGACATATGATTTGCAAATATTTTCTCCCATCTCATAGGTTATTCTTTCATTTTGTTGATTGTTTCCTTTTCTTTGCAAAAGCTTTTTGGTTGATATAGTCCCACTTGTTTGTTCTTGCTTTTCTTGCCTGTGTTTTTGGTGTCATATCAAAAAAAAAAAAATCACTAGGACTAATGACAGGAAGCTTTTCCCCTATGTTTTCTTCCAGAAGTTTTACAGTTTCAGATCTTACATTTAAGTCTTTAATCCATTTCAAGTTAATTTTTGTGAGTAGTATAAGATAGGGGTCCAATTCTTTTGCATGTGAATATCCAGTTTTTCCCAACACAATTTATTGAAGAGACTATCATTTCCCCATTGTATATTCTTGATGCCCTTGCCAAATATTAATCATATATATATGTGAGTTTATTTCTGGGTTCTCAATTCTGTGTCATTGGTCTACGTGTCTGTTTTATACCAGTATCAAACTGTTTAGATTTCTATAGTTTTGTAATATAGCTTGAAATCAGAAAGTTGTTCTACTTTCTCAAGATTGCTTTGACTCTTTGGGGTCTTTTGTTGTTCCCTATGAATTTTTCTACTTCTGTGAAAAATGCCACTGGAATTTTGATAGGGATTATATTGAATGTATAGATTGCTTTGGATAGTACAAACATTTCAACAATGTGAATTCCTTCAATACCATGAACATGAAGTATCTTTCCATTTATTTGTGTTGTCTTCAGTTTCTTTTGTCAGTGCTTTATATTAATATTTTTTAGTATAGATCTTTGACCTCCTTGGTTAAATTTATTCCTACGTGTTTTATTTTTTGATGCTATTATAAATGGAACTGTTTTATTCCTTTTTTGAGGCAGTTTGTTGTTAATATATAAAAGTACAACTGGTTTTCATATGTTGATTTTGTATCCTGAAACTTTACTGAGTTTATTAGTTCTAATAGATTTTTGGTGGGGTCTTTAGGGATTTTTATTTATGAAATCATGTCATCTGCAAACAGATATAGCCTTATCATATATGTCTTTACTATGTTGAGGTACATTCCTTCTATACTCAATTCGTTGAGAGTTTTTATCGTGAAATGATGTTGAATTTTGTTGAATGCCTTTTCTGCATCTATTGAGATAATAATAAAACTTTTATCCTTCACTAATGTGATATATCACATTTATTGATTTGTGAATGTTGAACCATCCCTGTATCCCAGGGCTAAATTCTACTTGATCATGGTGAATGATCCTTTCAATGTGCTGTTGCATTTGGCTGGCTAGTATACATGTTGAAAATTATTTCATCCATGTTCTTTAGGGATATTGGCCTTTAGTTTTCTTTTCTTATAGTGGCCTTACCTGGCTTTATTATCAGGGTAAATCTAGCCTCATAAAATGAGTTTTGAAAGTGTTTTTTTCAAATTTTTTGGAAGAGTTTGAGAAGGATAGGCACTAATTTTTCTTTAAATGTTTGGTAGAATTCAGCAGAGAAGGCCTCAGGTCCTGGGTTTCTTTGATAAGAGATTTTTAAAATTTCTGATCTAATCGCCTTACTTCTTATAGATCTGTTATATTTTCTAGTTCTTCATGATTTTGTCTTGGTAGGTGTATGTATCTAAGAATTCATTTCTTCTAGATTGTCCAGTTTGGTTCTGCAGGTGGGCAGCCTCTCTGGTCACTCAAGGCCACCAGCCAGTGTGCAGTAATGGCACCAAAATCGATGTGCTGGCTACTGTGAGCTTTGCTCTCTCTTGTCTGTCCCTAGCTGATTCTGGGTGGTCTAGCTCTGCCAGTTACCCCAGTGCTGCTCATGACATGAGACAGAAGTGGGCCTCCCAGAAAGTACCTCAGAATTCTTGGGAAGCTAGATATCTGCCATGTCGCTCTTTTCCCCACTGGAGAAACCACAGGTCTAAGGGAACCCTATTGGTGTGGTGCTGTGCTGGCCTGAGGGAAGGTTGACATGATTAAAGTGAAACTCCTTCTCTCACCCTTGTAATGTGGCTTTTCTCAGTTTTGTGCTCCAAAAGCATGCTTCAGCCTGATGCCCAGGTTCTGGGATTTTCACAAAGGCGTTTTGTCTATGGATAGTTGCTAGTAGTATTTCTGTGAGGGGACTAGAGCTGGGACCTCCTTTTTTGCCATCTTGTTCCTCTTATTTCTTAATTAGGGGTACATGAGGCACATAAAACTTAAATGTAAATAGTAACAAATATTAGTTTGCCTTTGGAAAATACTATTTTTATGGGAAAAAATAATTTATCATATGCTAATGTTGGTAACTTTAGCTCCAGAAAAGCAAGGCAATAAGTTGAATTTTCAGATATTGTTTGATGAACTAAAACAGATGAAAGAATACAGTGAATAAAAACAAACTATATAGTCATGTTGGTGGCTATGAGGGTTGTGTGTCATTTTTGTTGGAGAAATAGTTTTAACTCTTTGTACTGTTTACCACCATTTTCTTCTTACAAAGCACAACTCAAAACCTTTTCAAAGCCTTATAACATGTCATAGAATAATTTATTATTGGGTTGCTTATGAAATTTGAATTCTTAGCAGTGGTTTTAGAGAAATATTAGTCTCAATTTCATGCAGTTGAACTTTATCTTAAAATGAACCACCCAATTTTTCTCTTTTGACCTTACACCGTATTTTGAATATTCACTAAAAATTTCTCACTAGAGTAGTACAAAGCAAAGATAAGACACATGTAATGGAGTTGTGTGATAAAGCCCATTGTTGGTGAGTTCCCTTGCTCCGGCAAAGCTTTAGACTGCAAAGCCAGACGGTGCAGCAGAAAGCAACCAGAGAAGCCCACTGACAGCCTCTCTTTATGGCAGGGGTAGAAGAGAATGTATCTGTGATTTCAATGTCAATTTTACCCCATTGCTAGGTTCTCCAACTAAAAAGCTAAACACAGAACTAATATACTGGGAAACCATATGTCATTTCTTTATTTAGGAGATGTTGGTATTGAGGATAGGGGCCAGTAGGAAATAACATAAAGCTGCTATTTCAAACTGGGTCTTCTGAGGAAATCAAAATGAGATGATCCATTTCAATAGATTCCAGACCTCCAAAAATATTCTAATTTTCCCAGACATGGCTTTTTTATTTAAATAAAAAGCACAGGTTCCTATCTTCTTTTCCTGCCTAACTCTGGAAAACTTCTAAGGGAGCAAAGCAAGAAAGGGCTTCAATTATGTCTGGCACACTCAGGGAGCCTTTATAAGGGCAAAATACAATTTGTTCTACAGCAAAGCACCTCCAACACATGGTCTCTAAGAGAACTTTGATGCTGTGCCTGCGATTCTTTTTGCCTATCAGAAATATTCTCTCTTCCTTTTTTCCTGCAGAGTCAACACACGATATTAAACAGCCTGTCTGTGGTATCTAATTAACAAACTGACTGCAGAAGATCACTTACAACATAAAATATTAAATCATCCAAAAAACTAATATTCTCCACACCTCATAAATTAAAATAAGCAAGAGACTGAAATGAAATAAAACCCTGATGCATATCATTCTGGGCCTTTGCCCCCTAAAGAGGCTCTACTCCTTGAAGCATTTAACCATTTCAAAGAAAAAAATATATATATGCACACACACGCAGACACACACGTACATATACATTGAGCAATCTCAAAATGCTTTCTGGCCCCAGTTTATACTTCATCATTGCGATTCTAACTTGAGACCTCAGTCTGTACTTGTCTTGATCTTGTGCTTCACAAATCATTTTAAGTTCAGATATGGAGCTCATCAGTTATGTGTCTTTTCATTATAATTGCAATGCCGTCTCAGAGCTCAGTTCTGTTCCCATTGGCTCAATGGTCATCATTTATCTGCTTTGTATATTTAGGGCATTATTTAACAGAAGCAGCAATCTGTTTGAAGAATGCAAGGACCGTTTGATATTAACACAGAGAATGATTAATCAAAGAACATTTGGTCCTAAACCATCGAAAGAGCTGAGGTCGTTAGCAGGGCAAAACTGGGAAGCAAGCTTTGACTGAGAAAATGAGATGGGCTAATGCTTTGAGGATTTAAAATATAAATAAATAAGAAGGTTATGGTCGTTTATTTTCAGAGCTTTCACTTTAAAGGAGCACTCTGCACTACGAGATCAGGAGAGCGATTACATTATTTCTAAAGATAGAAATCCTTTTATTTATCAGAAAATATGAAGCTTTGCATCCAGGTAATAGCTGCCAGTGTCTTTAAGAATAATTATTTCTTAATGCTGGAATGTTTAGATTGTTTCATATTTTAAATGAGAAATATCAACAGATGCAGAACAGGGCATTGGATATGAGACAGAACTGGACTAATTAAAACTGTTACCCTAGTGAGACTTCTCTGGCACTCCAAGGTAAGGCCTTGTCTGCCAAAGAGACAGCGGTTTAATGTGATTATCCAGACATCATTCCAAATTAGTTCAATTTTCTACATTGTTTTGGCAGTCATATCCACCAAGCATTACCCCAGCATGTATTAGGGAAAGCCGGACTGGACACCCCAAGAACAACAAGTAAAGCAATTCTTTTAAATTTGGATGTCCCCCAAAGTGTATTCTGAGTCAAGGAATATTGGTTTTTTGCTGTTCCTGTGACAAATTACCACACACTTAATGGCTTAAAACAACACAAATTTATTATCTCACTGTTCCATAGATCAGAAGTTCTACATAGACCTCACTGGGCTAAGATGGAGGTGTCATCAGAGTGCACTCCTTCCTGGAGGCTTTAGGGAGAATTCATTTCCTTGTCTTTTCCTCCTCCTAGAGGCTGCCCGCATTCCTTGGCATATGGCTCCTTTCCTCCATCTTCAAAGCAAGCAAGATCAGGCCAAGATGTTCTCATAGTGCCACCTCTCTGGTTATCTCTTCCAACTCCCTCTTCCAATTTTACATGGACCCTTGTGACCACACTGGGCACACCTGATAATCCAGGAAAATCTCCCTATTTTGAGGTCAATTGATTAACAACCTTGATTCCATCTGTACATCTGCAACCTTAATTCACCTTTGCCGCATAACCCTCTGTACTCACAGGTTCTGAAGATTAGGATGTCGACTCTTATTTGAGGGGGAAGGCGGGCATTACTCTGCATAGTACACAAGGATTTAGGTTTAAGTATTTATTTGTGATATAATCCCAGGAAACACTATAAGGGTGTGAAGAAGTGGCAGAGGGAAGGGAGAAAAGTAAACAGAGGGTATATTCATGAGCAAGCTACTGTGTGGGCAACTGGGCCTCAACCTAGCGTGAACCGTCAAGAGAATATATGGAACATGCCTTAGAACTGTACCACAGGCCTGGCACAGTGGCTCATGCCTGTAATCCTAGTGCTCTGGGAGGCCGAGGTGGGAGGATCACTTGAGCCTCAGGAGTTTGAGACCAGCCTGAGCAAAAGCAAGACCCCATCTCTACAAAAATAGAAAAAATTAGCCAGGGGTGGTGGCACACACCTGTAGTCCCAGCTACTCGGAAGGCTGAGGCAGGAGGATTGCTTGAGCCCAGGAGAGGTGGAAGTTGCAGTGAGCTATGACAATGCCACTGCTCTCTAGCTGGTGACAGAGCAAGATGCTGTCTCAAAAACAAACAAACAAAAAAACCAAAAAACAAACAAACAAAAAAACTGTACCACTGAGTTGGGGGAAAAATCTGGGGTATTTATTCCTATTTCCATTGTTTATTGTTTGAGGGTGCTCCAGGGGTATTAGCTCTCACTGCATGGACCTTTCTCATGGAGTTAGAAAAGATAGCTTCAAGTAGATGTAATTTGTATTGCTCTTACAGTACTTCATCCCAGAAGACAGTATCCAAATGTTAAAATTCATTATTAGTCACTTTGGCATTAGTTGGGTCCTATGGCTGTCCTTGGGCCAAGCAGTGTGGACAGAAGGATAAGAAGCCATGATTGGCTAGGACCGAAACTTGTTCCATTGAGCACACAATTAACAATCCCAATTAACAAGAGCAGTTTTTCAACAGAAAGAGAGGCACTATGAAGAAAAAAACTATCAGTGGTTTCTGGAAGAATGGAAAGGATCTGTAGAGGGCTCAGAAAGGACAACATCAAAGAACAGTCTTCAGGGCTCACTGCTGCAGTAAGACCCTCCAGCGGGCAGAGGTCCCAGGTCATAAACATAAGTCTGAAGAGACAAGGAACGTGGGTGGTGGCAGGAAAGAAAGCAAAAACACCAGAAGCACATTATCACAACTCCAGGGCCGGGATTCCCTGGACTATGGAAGGTCTATGAACCTTCTATGGTAACCTGTTTTAAGCTTGAATTCTAGGACTTTGCAGAGAGAGGCTGCCCCAGCAGGTGGTGAGATAAAAGGGAAAGACTTGACCAAAGGGTAAGTAAAAAATGTCATGGAAAAGAGAAAAGAAATACAAGCAAGTAAACGATATATTAGAACAAGAGTAGATAAAAGGGAAATAAAGAATAAACAATGGAAATTTAGGGCAAATTGGGATAGGAACAAGTTTTTAAAAAGCAAGATAGGGCATAAAATTAGTAGGACATGGTGGAATGATTGCATCACTTAAGGGTCTATCGGATATTGTGATAAGTGGGCACTTGCTAGGCGCTGTATTAAGTTCATCTGTCTAACCATATCTAACATAGAATCTAGACCTTTCTAGGATTAGAGTTTGTCTCTGAATGGTAATGTATCTAAAAGAAACTCAAGTTCGACTCTTCAGTGTTCTGAAAAATTTATTTTGAAAATCTTTTGAAGTGCGAAGGGGGGATTTTAGAATATGACACACCAAAAAGATCCCTAAAAAAATCTTCTTTACCCATCTCTCTCCCTAAAGCTCCACATGTTGCCTCAGCGTCTCTGCCTCTGCCACACCACACTCACCCAATGCCCACTTCCAGTCCCTGCTGGCCCACCGCTGAGTCTTGCACTACTTCTCCCACTTTCCAGATTGCTATTCCTCCACGTATAGCTCCTTGCCCTTAATCCACCTGGTTGAGCCAGAGCCAAGCATTAGTGTAAAGTATCCTCTCAGGAATTCAGAGAGGAGAGCTCTGAATACTCCCGCTTTAATATTCTCAGCTCTGCTGCTCATGCATCTCTTGTTTAACCCAACCAGAGATGTAGAAGGGAGGTGTGATTACCATCAGTCCATAGATGAGGCAACTGAGGTGTAAACTCGAATCGGACTGACTCCGAAGTCTATGCTCTTAAACACTATACTACGCTGTGTATCAGTGATTCTCAGACTTTGGCATGAGCTAAAAGTCATTCAGGGATATTGGTTAAATACGAGGATTTCAAAGTCCTACCCCAGAGATTCCAATTTAATTGTTTTTCGGTGGGGCTCAGGAATCTGCATGTTTAACAAGCACTCAGGTGACTCAAATGCAGATGATTCAAATGCAGCTCAGACTGAGAACACAGTTTGAGAAACACTGCCAATAATCCTTCACTGGGGAGGCTCATTTGGAACTGATGTAAGACTGAACTGTCACGGGTACAGGGTTACATTTTTAAAGTACAGCACCTGCTACTTCCCACGGATGTATGGATTTTATATGTTTGATTCTATGTAACCGTTTGTGGTCTCTATGGGTTTTGGATACAGTTTGCCAGCAAACATAATATTCTTATGACTCGAACCTTTCACAAGATGAGAAGAGAATTCAGTCTCTTTGCTATGATTCAGAAACAATACAAGGACATACCCCATGGTGTTTCAGGTTTAGAGACCATTATAAAAAGCCATTTGTAGTCTCTGACAATGGCTTTAAGAACAGCGCTTCTTCTTTAGTGGAAATTTTTTGGGAAAAAAGATAAAATGAAAGAAAGTTCAGCTAAATTACAACCTCCAGAGGCTCATAGCTCCTGAGGATTTTGTTTCTAAGTTGATATTTATTTGTGGAAATTCTTCATCTTTGGAAAGTAGCTAGCATAGGGTCACCCTCCCTCAGAATCAGAAAGCAGTGGTTTCAGTGGGTTCTTGAAACAGACTCCGAGTGCACAGGAAGAGCCCTGGCAACTCCGGAGGTGAAGATGGCTAGAGTGATGAGGGTGCTCTCTAAGGAAAAATGCTTTCCCTCAAAATTTTGTCTTCACTCAGTCTTTTCTGGACTTTGGGTGGGTTCACAGGGCCACCTTTGGTCATGCCTGTGAACAGATCTCGTCGGGCTTCAGGTACTTTTTGATTTTTCTCCAACCTTCATTTTAATGTATCCTCCCCTCCAGCCCCACATGGTGACAGTACAGAAGTGATATGTGTGGAGATCTTGGAGCCAGACATAGGGGTTTGAATCCTGGCTCTGCCACTTGCCAGCTGGAAGAACTCAGGCAAACTTTGGTTCCTCCTCTATAAAATGGAGACAATAATGTACAGGATTCCTGCAAAAAACTAAATATATGTAAGGTTCTTAGCAAAGTGTCCAAAATATAGAAAATGGCTCTGTGAATGTTAGCTATAATAATTTTAATTTACAACCTAAATTAAGATTTTCTGTAAGCCATGTGCAAGTTTCATTCAACACATATGTGTGGAGCACCAACCCTGGACAGGATCTGGGGCCCACCTGTGAGTTCGTCAGACATGGCCCTGCCCTGGGAAACTTACACTCTAGGGAGGAAATGAGATAGTAATCCAATACTGAGCATGTTTTGACAAGATAATATTGTCCCCAATTGATCAGTAAAACCAGAAGCTCAAAGAATTCAGGGAGCTTGGCAAAAACTCAAGGCCTGTATGCAGCAAATCAGAGATTGGAATACGATTCTGTCTCACTCCCCAATCCATATTCCATCCTCTGTGTGGCTTCAGCCACAGAGCATTTATCTTCTGCAGCTCTTTAACCACCTTCCCCATCTCCACCATCACTAACGTGCCCGACTGCCTCGTTTGTACGGCACATGTAAATAATTTCTAACAGACTGGAAGCTTGGGTGATTAGGATTTATTTAATGTTTGAGAAATGCAGCAGTAAAGAGAAACCTGATTCAGGTGATGTTTTGTTTATGTGCTCAAACCCAAAATTAAAAAAAAAAAATCAAACTGGAGAGAAACAAAGGTCTTAAAACATACATCAGGTATTTTTAGTTACATCTCAGGAAGCAACAAACAGTTATAAATAAAAATGCCTGATCCTACAGAACACTCATTTACTGGGATGGTACCATATTGTGTACACACACCTGAATGCCGTTCAGTGGAGAAGGTGGACACAAGCTTTTATACATACTCTGATGCATGGCGAGATTTGGTAGGGAAAAAACCTACAGTGCTGCCACCACAATGAAATTAATTATTTTTATTCTTTAGTTTTCTTAATTTAAGGCTTATAATTGTTTCTGTGATTTATAACCTTCTGCATCCAACCTTTCTAAGGAAGTTGAGGATTTCCTCTCTCTGTTTCCTCCTCCTCGTCCTATAGTGATAACATAGAGACTAAAAGTGGTGAAAAGGAGGTAAGAAGAGAAAGTAGGAGGGAAAAGTAGAATCTGACAGAACGAACTAAGGGGACCAAAGGGGGGAAGGGTTGAAAACATTTCCATTCACAGTCTTCCAAAGCCGTTTGTTTCGTTTTGCTAAACAAAGAATTTCACAAAGAAGATCAGCATATAATAGCCAAATGTAAGATTATTTTTTAAAATACTAGTAACAAATCAATAGTTCTTATTGGGGAAGTTGGTAAAAGTCAGCTGGACCCATCGGGAGAGGTATGACTTTCTTCCAGCTATCAGGACAGAGTTTGCCCAAAGGGTCACCCAGAGTGTTACCATGCCCACACTCAGCTCTGTGTGCCAGGTGCATGACAGGCGACACCCAAATAGTTAAAATAAGTAATCTAAATTTTTTATGGATTTTTGTACTTAAATAATAAATTCACATGGCATTGCCATTTGGTGTTGGTGACCCTCTTCGGGGTCTCCCCAGTATATGCCAAGTTTCTGGAGTGAATCACAATCTAAAGACATACTCTGAAGAGGCTGTGCATTCTGCAGAGATCTTATGTATTTTTGGTTACAGCTATTTTCCTTTCTATTGACATAAAGAAATCTCTTTTGACATCTAAATACGTGATTATACATTTTAAGTTTTCCGAATTTCTTCTTTCATTGGGATCCCAATAGTCTTCATCGAGGATGGATTGTCATCTTCCTTTGCTTTCTTTTCTTTAAAGAAACCATTCTCAACCTGGGTCTGTGGATTGGCCTGGGGTGTTCTGTGAATATCTGTAATTGTGTGTGCCCCTAGGTACTTTTTTTTTTTTTTAAGAAGAGGGTTCACTAATCAGTTTCTTAAAGAGGTCAGGGAACAAAATAAGGTTAAGGAACTTGGGGTTTCTGATCTCTAATTCTTATGTTACCAGTAAGTTCCCTCGCTGTCTTAATGCTTAACCTCTTCCTTTCTTGGTAGTAGCTTTGGTTCTTATAGGTTATTACAGGTTTTTTTCTAGATTTCTGATGACCACCACTCAGAAAACTTATAAAAATTATATTCTGAAAGATCTGTAGAGGGTGTAAGCTTTAGAAAACTATAAAATGAAATACTCAAATCTTGGGTTCTTGTCCCATTTCTGATGAAGATGTCTATGCCATATATTCTTTAAAATTGAGGTTAAAGCTGAAGGATTGGGTTCACTGTGGACATATTACTTGCCACAAAGCTTGTGTTGAAGTCAAATGCTTTTCTCGATGTACTCTTTTTCTTTATAAAGAATAATATATTGCTCTCACTTTGCCACTATGCAATATATCCATATAACAATATTATGCTTGAACCCCATAAATTTATACAAATAACAAAAGAATATGTTGTATATTTCATAATAGCTAGAAGAAAAGATCTGAAATGTTGCCAACACAAAGCAATGATAAATGTTGAAGGTGATGGATATCCTAAATACCCTAATTTGATCATTACACATTATATGTATGTATCAAAATATCACCCTTGCCCCATAAATATGTACAATTATTATGTGTCAAAATATTTTAAAAAGGAAAGCAATGACGCCTCCCTATTTTTCTTGAAGCCTCACAATTGCCCACGATCACTGAGAAAGCCCAAATCCCCACTCATTCACGGAGTGTGGGGGTGGGGCCACCCCCCTGAGAATTTCCCTGATCCTCCTCCAGGTGTCAGTACAGCCCCACGCATCTTCCCTGCCTCCCCGCCCCCTCCTGTCCATTCATAAAGTGGAGGGTGATTTGTGACCCGCCTCGCTGTGATTGTAGGGGAAACAGCCATCTTTGCTTGTCTCCGTACTAGATTTGTTTTTCTAATTTCTTTTTACTTGAAGGTTTACCAGCTGCTGTATTACCAGAGCGAGGCTTCCTTGCAGTCTCTTTTCTTTTTCCTCTCCCCCTCTGCTCCCCTCCTTTTTGTTCCTAGAGACAATCAGTGTCTCTGGTCCCAGCTGCCACTGCTGATTTTTCATTACAGTTTAATTTAAAACTGGGATTGGAATGGAAATGTCTTTTTGCCATTTGGGGTTTGCGAGGCCTGTGGTTTTATTGCCAAAGGCGCAAATGTTAGTTACTACTGTTTTTCCAGAGTTTGCTGGGGAGCGTGAAGGGGGCGTTGCAGGGTAGGAGGGAAGAAAGACAAACTGACCTAGTAGACGTGGGAGGGGAAACTGGGTGGGAAAATCCCTCTCTGAAGGCAGCGTTATTCCGCGAATTGTTTTGTTTGATGTTTTGAAGAATAACCAAGTTGGGCCAGATGGAGACGAAAATAGTGTAGCGTCTCCCCCAGATGTGTGTTTATGCAGGTTAAATGTTTGTCACCCCTGGAAATGAGAAGACTGAGGGAGGGATGATCGCACAGGCCTGGGGACTGGCGCCAAGGTAGAGAAGATGTTTTTTTTTAAGTAACATCTCCAGCTATTCACTTGACCACAGCTTTCAATGGGAGCACCGAAGGAAGGCGTACAGGCACACAACCTCAGAGGGAGCAAACCGGTTAGGTATTTACACGCTCTCGCCCACCAGGAGACATCAGGCATCTATCTCCACTAGCTTCTGCTCTCTCTCTCCTTTTGCATGCTCGGGCTCAAGTCCTGGCGTTTATTTATGAGCCTCTCTCCAGCCATGAATCCCAGCCGCACAAGGAATGTTTCCCATAATCTCTTAGAAGGTTCTCGTGACTTACTGTTCTGATCAGATTAAAACCAAACAATTCCCTAAAATTGATTACGTTTTTACCTATGTGAGTATAAAATTAGGAAGGAAGGACGTTCCTATTCGAAAGTCATCATGCACGAGGAGGTGGCCCGATGCTGAGGAGCTTGCGTGCCTTCATTTAAATATGTAACGCTGACACTGGAAGCAGTTGTTTCCAGGTTGTGGAGGAATCCACGGAAACCACAACGTCTTATCTGTCATGCTAAAAACAATTACTGTCTCCCCTCCCAGCAAGAATCCCTCTCCTCCTGGGTACGCCCGTTTCGGATGTCAGACTGAAGGCTCCATTATCTCCACAGATCACGCTGACTCTTCCCACGCTGAACGCTTCAGCCTCCTCCCGGGCCGGCCTCAGGCGGCTCTGGGGCCCGTGAACCTGTCTCGGGTAGACACGTCTCCGCGTCACCGAGCAGCTCCAAGACTCGGGGCACTTCGCGGGGTGCTTCAGGCCTCTGCTGCCAGCCTGCGTGTTTTCTGTGCTCTGGGATGATCGGGATATTTTATCTAAAAAATATGGCCTGACATGCCAGCCATTTTATGGCCTGACATGCCAGCCAGGTTCCCTCTCCTCCCGATCACCCCCGTCGGTGCCTTCCCCACTTGTCCTCTGTGTTCCTTGTCCCTGTTGGAGGAGGAGCGAGCGGCCGCGAGCCCGCAATCCTGCCGCAGACTGGTTTCCAAGACTGTTGTGGTTGCCTTCGCAATTCTCAGGGACATTCTGGCGGTTGGAATTTCCTCACAGAAGCCTTTCCACTAACAAAACTGGACATAGTTTTCATTTCTGTAGCTCAGAGTTCATGACACACAAAGGGGGAGAGAAAAATAACAACAGTGGCAACCATTTTACCTCTGCCAGCTGCTCTGCCTCAACAACAACAACAACAACAACATCCACAAATCTTCCCCCCACCCTGAGCCCAGTGTGGTTCCCTCTAACACATCCACAGCCACAGTGCTGCCGGAAACCGTGTATGCAGCTGAACTGCCCAACGTGATTCTGAAATACGTGCATAGGAAATACCTTCCCTGACCCCTCATGAAGTTTAAAACTTTAAGGAGCTGATTGACATTTGAAGAAAACAGTTATTTTTGCATGCATACAATCTTCCTGGATGAAGAAAATTCTACAGCTATCACCCTTGGTGGATCAGCCTCCTCTCCGGGATAAATTTCATACCAAGCAGTAGGCTTCAAGGGCTGGTCTGCCAGGCCTGTGTGGAAACAGGTTATCTTCAAATGCTTTCTTTCCATCTGCGGGATACAGCATGTTGCCGTCAGCTCCTTGTATAGCAAATATTGCAGCCAAGTTTTCTGTCCATGTTTGCTGACGTAAATACAGGGGGAGCTATGGATTGAGCATTAGTTGTCCTGTTTGACAGGAAAATGGGTGTTTGATCTAGTTTTTTGCTGCAGGAATCTCTTCAGAAATCTCTTGGAAAATCTCATAAACCTACGTTAGTGGCCACATATGGGATCCATTAACTCTTCATTTCTGCTTGTTCTTAGCAAATTTTTGTCTGGTGACAACATACGAACTTCGGAGTGTTTTTGTTTTGCTTCACACCACAGAGAACTCTGTTGACTGGCTTAGTTTTGAGAAAATATTTAGCAAAAAGCAGGCTGTGGTTGGAGTGAAACAACTAATTGCAAGTAAAGCTTGGGGGAACATTTGGTTTGTGGGGAAGCAGGGATACGTTTTTCTTCTTTGGGTTTCAGGGAGATTCCAGAGTTGCCAGTGTTCTGGGAAGACTTTTCCTCCTCTGATGAAATTGAGTAAGATATCTGGGCTTTCTTCCTATCTCCATCTCCATCTCATGGTCTAACTTTGGGAGAGTAGACTGTTCTCTTTTAGTTTCTAAATTTTTGTTTTATGAAAATACGAGAAAAAACAACAATGTACTCTTTTAGGAAACATGCTGATATCCTCAGATTAAAAAGTGTTAAATAATTATAAGATACCAGTGTTTGGAACTGAAGTTTCTCATGTATAACAAAAACAGATTGGAAGATGTTAACTCAAAGAAGGGAGACAGACAAATTTAGAAGAAAATTAGCTTTTATTTTTCTGTTTTAAGTAATTAACAAACTAAACACAACAATCAGTGCTTTCACCCACAGCCAGCCTCAGGGGACTTCCAACATTGCCTTTGAAGTTGGGCCCCCAGTAGGGAGGACCCCACTGTTCAGGCTACTTTATAGTGGTAATATACTGTCTGGAAAAAACAGATGCCAAGAAATTGCGCAGATTGTATCTCTGAGCATCTGAAACCCTAAAACTTCAGGGGGCCAAGGAAGGCCCCAGCCTTTTGATTTTTTTTTTCCTAAAAATAAAAAAAACCCTAAAGTATTAAATTGAAACAGGCACTTCATTTCTTTCCTTCATTTCTCCTTTCACCTCAGGAGACCTGCGTTAAATTCCACTTAGATCACAGCTAGACGTGGGTTTGATGGTCTCAAGCCACCTTTTAACTGTGCGTTCATTCCATAAATAGAAGATGAATAAAGATGTCAAACTTCATCCATATGATATTCTGACACATGTGGCTTTCTCTGTCAAAGGGGAGCTCAGATGAAGGTGGACTGCAATGGATTCTACAGAGCAGAGAAGTGCAACATACCACAGTGAATTTATGCACATAAACAACAGTGTGGATTGCGAGCCAATAGCTAGCAGAGATTCAGCTGTTGATGTTGTTTTGAATGGATGTTTGCAGAAGGACAGCAGTTGGGCTGGGACAGTATGAATTCAGTGTGCTCCACTTTCCTAAAGCCATTGTCACCAAACTTAGTGTTTAAATTCCTGTTTTCCAGGGCAAGCAAAGTAAGGTCCATGCTGAAAACAAGGTGTCCTGAGACCAGATTTAGCATTTCATGTTCTGAGTAAAAATACATGAATACTGATTTGGAGATTATACTATTAAGATTTATTCATTTATCTGTGTCCTAACTAGGCAAAGAATCAACTGTAACAACTGGAAAGCAAGGAATACACTGCCAAATATTGATAATTCCTAGCCTGGAATACTCATGGCTATTTTTAGTTTGTTAATGTAAAAAGCAGTGAGATGAAAAGTGAAGTGATCCGTTTCTAGAAGAAA
This sequence comes from Lepilemur ruficaudatus, assembly GCA_963574885.1. Lineage (NCBI taxonomy): Eukaryota > Metazoa > Chordata > Mammalia > Primates > Lepilemuridae > Lepilemur > Lepilemur ruficaudatus. The sequence continues at coordinate 46,020 of CAUYRT010050954.1, read as the reverse complement.
AACAAGTCGAATCTTCATTAATAATTCCTGCAGAACGCTCCATGGGCCTTTATCTGACAGCCTGACAAGCTGAACTAAACAACAGAGACTGTAGAAATGTAAAAGACATAATCTTAACACCAAACCTTCTGAAGATTTGGCTGTCATTTTTCATTAAAGGCAAGGGGTAAAAACTTCCACTGAACAGACAGAGCTTGCAGCATGATTATAGTGCTAAAATTTGGTGGGGAAGGTGGCATTGCAGAATACTGAACAACTAAGCTTTCTTTCTGTGGTGAACTTGCGGTTTTTGAGAGTGTAAGACAGGATGCAGCTATGATGAGAGGCGATTTAATGATTCTTAGGCCTGGTGACAAATCTTCATCATCAATAAAGCCTTACTATGTAACAAGTGTAGGGCTAACCATTGTAGAAAAGCTAACTCAAAGATCTATATTCTCTGCTTACGTTTCTATAGTAATTTACACTTCCCAGTGTCTTTTCGCATTGTGGTGTTTCCTTGGATAGTGACAATGCCGTGAGGCAGTCAGGGTAAACATTGTTACGCCATTCTACAAATAAGGAAACCATTCTGAAATACTAAGGGACTTGTCCAAGGTTAACTAGCTGGTAAATGTCTGGGTTGAGCCCAGATCCAGTTTTTCTGCCTTTATACCTGTGCTTTTGATATATTTTTGAATAAAAACAAGTGTCAACAGCAAACTCGGACAGCCTAACGTCCATGAAAGGCCAAGATTTGCAGAAAAGAGTTGGAGTCTGCAAGAACAGAGAAAAGTCATAGAGCAAGAGCTATGGGAACACATTTACGTTGCCGCCCCTCTATGTTGAAGATAGTGTTGCCCATAACTTGAGCAAAACTAGGGTGGGAAATGGTCTGTGATTATGGTAGGATTACTTTTCCCAAGATCACATGAAAATTAATAATAATATACTAACAATAACTTTTATAAAGCACTTACTTTATGTCAGGCTGTATTCCAAGCCCTGTGCTCTACACTGATTGACTCATTTACTCCCTGTAGGTTTTAATATTATTCCTATTTTATTGACAAGGAACGCATGACATCATCTACCAGACTTCTTAACTGGGAATGGTCCTGCAATGAGGGTAGGAGACATTACAGAAGTCTATTTGGGCCAGCCTTTAAAATAGCCCACATAATACCTGAACCTCCAGAGGAGGGGGGACCTGGTGGGAGGTAGGTGGGGGCCAGGGAGGCATCTCTCTCTCCTCATTCTCTCTCTCACTTTATCAATATTTCCTGAGCACACCCTGTCATGTGCCTCCTTTGTTAATAACCCTGCAGTTTTCTCGGAGCAAAGGTTGGCCTGCAGCTTTCTCCCCTTCCTGCTGCCTGTCAGGAGAGGAAATCACAACTTTCAGAGGGACCTGACACAGGGGGAACTGGATAGCACCAAAGGGTCAAGGGTAAGAATGCAGGGAACAGTGAGAAATCCCAGATAGTGTCCAGCCGGTGCTAGGCAGGAAAGGCTCCTTCGCATGTGCGCCTCCTGTTCGCTATCTTTGGTTCCTGCAGGAAATAAAACCACAGCAGATTGTGCTGTGACCGTGGTGCACACACAGCCTCCAAACTGCTAGAGAACAATCGGGGGCTTTAGAGGAGGCATAATCGTAGACTGTGGGGTTGCCAATCCCGTATATACAAATAAGCCAGAAAATTTAACTGAAATTATGTGGTATTGGTTAAATAACACCAATGTATGTATAATTCATTATCAGGTCCTATTGATCTAATAACCAAAACAGCAAATCGCGTTGCCTGTTGTGACAATGGCATATGGCGAAAATACTTCATGAGCAGAGCATATTATGAAACCTCCCTGCGAATTCCTCCCGCAGATTGTCTTTGGTGCAGCTCATTCTAGGCCCCATTAAGGGCAGGGTGGGACGCACGCACATCCACCTTCTCCTCCTCCATCTCTCTTGGCTGCTGCTCCTCTGCCATGAGGATTTGGCTTTTGATGAGAACACATCTCCCCTACAGTGGTCAGTGTGTCCCTGATGTCAATCTCCTCTCAGCCCATTGTGCTCGGTGTTCAGGTCTCCTGAGTTACAAAAGGACGACCAGGTACAGGCAACAAGATGGCAGAGCAGGAGGTCACTGGTCAAAGGTTTGGGCATCGATTGTTTTGGTAGTGATCTAATTCCCATTAACTTTCATTAAGAATTAGGTGTATGGAGTATGAGGAAGAGGAACACTTATTAACCAAGTCTTTCTCTCGTGCTGGCTGCGAATACTGCTGTTTATTAATGAAGCTGCACTCTCCCAAAGCATGTAATTGTAAAGATCATAGAATTTTAAGCCTACCATGGGCATTAGAGATCATTTAGTCAACCCTCTTACTTTAAAGAAGAGTAAACAGGTCCTGTGAGGCTAATCACTTACTCCAGGAAGGTCATTTAGTTAGGGGCAGAGTCCGGGCAACACCCGTACCCCACCCCCACCTATGCCACACTGACAAATTAACAAGTTTTAAATAGCTCCTAACACCTCAGGAGCCAGAGTGTAATGTTCAATCTGTACAGCCTTGAGTATGTATGGAATTTGAAGCATATTTAATAGCCAGAGGCTATGGGCAGGCTATCTTTTAAAAATGCAAATTGCTATCTACTAAATAAAATAAGTTGGGGGAAGTTAGTTCAGCTGGAGCTAATAGGCAATAGTGTTAATTAGTCCAAGGGCATGGGTCCAATTTCCATAAGGGCCAATTAGCTTCACACAATGGGGAAAAAAAAGACTGTTTCCTAGACTTGGACTGTACCCCAAACCCAGCCAACTGGGTCCCCAGGGAAACCAGGTGAGAGAATGAGAATGACACAGCACAAATTCCCCTCCCCTTCTGGAAAAACAACTCAAGGCATTTCTCAGTGGAATCACTTTGCTTCGTTCAGGGCAGATGTTTTGTAAAAAGTTTCATTAAGGCTGAAAAATGGGGCTTCCTCGGAGCACATTTTCACACCCATTCCCTTTACTTCGTGAAATGGCAACAACGGGATTTTTAGTGCAGTTTTGCAGATTAGGAACTAAGATCCAGAGAAGTAAAGTTTTCTTTCTTGCCCAAGAACAGGCTGGGAGAGAGCCCTGATTCAAGACTTGAACCTAGGTCTTCTAGATTTTCCGCTAAACTAGGTGACACAGCTTCTTACAAGCACAGAGCTACTGCTTCACTGACATACAGAGAAAAATAAAGGCATTCTGAGTCCCATGAATGTGCTGGGTTATTTGCCTTGCTGGAAAGCCTGCTTCATTTCCATGATTGGGCCAAAGATAAAAAGAGAAACACGTGGTCACAATTCAATTGCAGTTTTCTTTGGCAAAATATAAACAGGCACAAATGAGAGGTCTCTTATAGTCCCGGCTGAAAGGGCCCCGACCGTGTTTCGCAAGTCAAAATCTGAGACACGTTGATGAGGACAGAGGGAAGGACAGAATGGCCACAGCTGAGAAAAGGAACTTGAACACACACAAGTGAAGGCACATTGCATGGTACTTTCCATCTGTCCAGCCCTTTTCGTTCAATGACTGTCTTATTTCAGGCCACACTTGTTTGTGCAGTGGTGACCTAGTTATCTAGATAGGCTTTGTCCTTTATAGAAATAACTAAGAAGTTGTCCATATCAAACATAAAGCAGTCAAGAAGAGGCACTGTGTGGCCACAGACATTAAGTCTGTAGAGCCAAGCAACTAAGTCATAACCTTAGACCCCCAAAAGAAATACAACCAAGACACTTCACAGTGTTCCCCCCAGATAAAGTAGATTTTAAGCATCATAACAGAGATTGCACCTCATTTTAACTATGTTGTCTTTTTGACAACTTGAACAAATTAACCATTATTCAAAAAGATTTTTTTTTAACATTACTACACAATTCATTCAGCATTTAGATAGAATTCTAGTTAATCCAAGAATTCCTGGCCACAGTGCAGAGAGTTTGGGCAGCTTTTCTTTTACTGTTACCCAAGGTATTTTACTGAGCGCTTATGGTTTCTGTGAAACTTATATTCATAGCTGAACAGAAAGCAGCCAAGACGACAAGCAAGACAGCTTCTCAATGGACAAAGTGAGACAGCCTCCCTCATTCTTTCTCCTGATGTCTCGCATGCGTTTGGGTGGGAGTTTTATGATAAGCAAGTGTCCCTCTTTGAACCCATACCAGAGGCCTGATCTCATTTGATTGTTCAGTGCTAGCTTGGTAAGGTTGGGAATTACAATCAAGAACGTACTGACAATCAGGTTATGGTCTGATCTAAGTTGAAGTGGTAACAGAAAGGGCACAGTTGTGAGAAAAGTCTCAGGTGTCATCTAGTCGAGCCCTCGATGCAAGCCCTCTGGTCTCTCTTCCACATGTCTCTATATAGAAAACGTATCCCCACCCCAGGAATCCCATTCTATGGTAAGCCAGTATCGAATTGTGATAAAATTTTTCCTTAAAATAAGGAAAAATCTGCTTCCTCTATATCCTTGAACCACTGTTCTTTGTTCTGCCCTTTAGAACCAAAAAGCGTAAATTCAATCTCTCTGCCACCTCATAGCCTATTATGTATCAAAATGCAGCTATCTTTAGTTTGAGTTGATTCATTAATTCATTCAGTTTGCATTTTATAGTGTCTATTGGGTCTTATTCAAAGTTGAATAGACCTATATTCACTGCAAAGGAGTTTTCAGTCCATTTGTGTTCATGTCTCTTCTTTAATCTAAAATCCCTTAGTTCTTTCAACTTTTTATAAAACATGGAAGCTTCTATAATCTGGTTCTCCTCCTCCAGACTTTACAATGAAAACACTATTACTAATGATAATTACTGAGGATCCACTATGTATTAGGTCCCAGAATAGGTCGTATAATATTCCCAACTGCTCTGCAAAGTGGAAGTTATTGATCCTGTATTAGCCATGAGGAACTGTGTCTCATAGAGAAAAAGTGAGCTACTTTGGTTCACATAGCTAATATGTGGTATGTGGGACATCTGAACAAAGGTTGATCCCCAAACCTCCAGTTTGTGTGTGTGTGTGTGTTTTTAAAGGGTTAGCACCTGGAATTGAAGACAGTGCTTTGTATCTGCCTTGTTTGTAGTAGAGAAGACCACCACCTCCTTCATACAACAGCAAATAGGACTTAGTGGTTTTTGGACACTTCACTACATCATACAAAACATAGTAAAGTATATTGATAGCCCACGGGAAATGCATTTTCAATCATAAAATTTTTGAAAGGTTTTAAGAAAACCTTTTTGAAAAAAATTTTATCTGACAGTACCTCATTTAATTTATGATTGCCAATGATTTCTTGGCAAGCGTCATGCATACTCAGAAATTCTTATAAAATGAGAATATCTAACCTACAAATTGTTTTCAAATGTAATGAAATTTTTACAAACGCTGTAACAAGTAATGAAGTCGACATCATGTCACATTTTTGTAGATGTTTAATTAAGCATTTATTAATTTCAATTTATCAGTTTTATATTTTGGAAACAGTAAATCTTTTGAGGTCTTAAAACATTTTTATGGGCCTTTGAAAAGAGCACAGGCTGTAAGTAATATATCGTTCGGGACTAACACGGGGCCTTTCACGCTCTTTGAGAGAGCAGAGCCAATACATCTATGATGTAGCATGAGATGGCAGTGATCCTTATGCCACAATGTTGAATTTTCTTCTTCCAGCCCAATGTGGCTTCTTCTGTTGTCCTGTCTGCCCATCCTTTGCATGCTGAAAACCAGGTAGAAGTGTCTTCTACTGGACAAAACTTTGGGCATCTTTCTACTTCCCTGATTACCCCCATCTTTCTCTTTCTTGGTTAGCACCCATGCATGATGAGTTGCTCCTTTATTACCAATCTTGAATAAAAAGTCACACTGATGCATCTAGTTTCATGAGTGGCCACCAAGGAGCTAGATTATGCTACCTGAAAGTGAAGGTGAATTCACTTGGGTCTTGCCCCATAGGAAACAGGAGAAAGGAAGGAGCCAGCTAAATTCCCTATCCTTTCTCTCTTCTTGCATCCCTTCTGAAGTCCTGTTTGCCAAACACACATGCCTGCTGTGGTTCTTCTAGACTTGGGAAGCAGGACCAGCATGGAAATGCATCACGTCACATTGATTTTCATCTTTCTTTACCTTATGTCCCTTTTCCCTTCACTCCCAACACCCTGGGTTTTTGTACTTGAATTCTTGCTTCTGGCTCTCCCTTCTAGAGAACTCAATTAAGAAAAGATCAAGCACCAAGTTGTCATTCACAGATTTTGTATCAAGTAGCTTTCTTTGGCCTGTTTTGACCTGCCTGCCCTTCCAGTTGCTAACGTGTGATTTTGGTTTTCCTGTTGGTTCATTCCCAGCTCATCTTCGGATATTACTTTCATAGGGTAGAGGTAGAAAATATTGAACGTCTTATGGATTAAACCTCAAAGACTGCTAAGCTAGCTCTCTCTTATCTTGCCTACAGATTTTTGAGCCCAATTGCAAGACATTTTATTTATCCCTGTTATATCTGATCATTTTAGTCAGCTCATTATTGCTCTTGCCTGTCAGAAACATTTAGAATCCAGACATAGTCATTTTCCATGTTCCTTATCACTTTGTGTCATCCATAAATATGATGAGCCTTTTAATTTTTTCTTCATTCATTGATGCTAGTTTATGCAGGCCATGGTGGATGAGAGAACCAGAGACCCTGTAGAAATTGTCCAAGCCCTAAGTCTCACCTTTTAGGCATCTTTGTTGACTTACGAATTCAACTCTCCACTACCTTCAGGCCAGGTAACTCCATTCCATTCCACAAACATACATTCAGTGAGTGCCTAATTTGGGCAAACCATAGCATTATATGTCCTTATTGGGATGCAAAGATAAAAAAAAAAAAAAGATGCTAAAAAATTGAATTGGTGAGGGTTTTTCTTCTTGAAAGGAAGACAGGCCTGTGGTAGGAATACTGCAGAAGAAACCTGCCTTCAGATCACAGAGTGGACAGCTACCTATTTCTTCTCCAGGAAATGCTGACTCTGATCAGAGAAAAAGACATGCAGTTTAAGAATACTCTAAGAAACTAGATAAACTAGTGGAAGAATCACTTTCTCCCACTGAAAATTGAGTTTACAAAAGAAGGTGTGAATTTAGAAGCGAAAATAGCCTCCTTCCTAAGCACCTACTGGTGTCGATGAAAATTCTTTGCCAATTCACAAAGTCCTATCATGGTTGCAAATTACCCTGTCACAATAATTGTTCCCTGTTAACGTTTAAGGCAAGACCGAGAGGTTTATTGAATGGCAAGAAGATCATCTGGCATTTCTGGTTTAGTATCTGGAATTTCAGTAAATGTCAAAAAACATTTCTTAGGGGAAAAAAAGAAAAAAGTTAATGGGAAAAGAAAAAGAGATCAAAACCATTGGAAAATGATACTACCTATGTACTTGCAGAAGTATGTAAGGACTTAAATTAATCATTACCATTTAAAAATGACCTTTAATTGTGATTTGAGACAGATACTTCTAAGAAATTGGTGCTAGTAGAAACAAGAAAAGAGTGCAAATCTCTGAAAACAAACTAGAAATAAAAGCCTAGATTTAGTTGCCTGGATAATTTAGTAGATAGCGTGGTGATATACATGCAGGGAAACACAAGTCAAAACATGAGATACACAGGTAAGTTAAAGATTATCTTCCAGGAAAAGCAAGACCATTATTAACAGGTGAATCAATTCCAAAGAAAGCCGTTGGTGAATGTTCACCAGGATGCCAACTGAATAGGGTGGAAGGAGGTTCATTGGTTTTTGTAATTTAAAGGTCTCTGAACTTCCAAACAAGCCTCCCTTCCTTTTTGTCTTTCTTCTTATTTCAATGGTTTCAGTCTTGTAGAATATTGCTAACTAATTCTAGTCTTTGTTAGCAGGCAACCTATAACTACATGGGCACATACACTTAATGCACACACACACACACACACACACACACAGAGGGAGAATGTTTCATTAATAATCTGTCAGACATGGAAAACTCAAGCTCCCCTGATGACGTCTTGGACCAGGACAGAAGCAGGCTGGAGCGACAGGCCTAAGGCAGACGGGGGAGAGGTGCGGGGGTCGCAGACCGGGTCTGCCCAGTAGCTTCCTGGCTGTGGCCCCGAGGGTGGCAGCTTGGCAGTGTGTTCCACCACAGGGAACTGGAGAGAAGGAAAACAGGAAAAATTACAGTTTGCAACGCAAATAAAACCCAAAGGATTTATGACTTAATCTTGGTGTAGCATCACTGAAAGAAACACAATCCAGTTAACTGAAAGTAATTTAAAAAGCAATTTTAATCTTTACTTGTTCTCTCAAGGAACATTAAAAGGGATCCAATTCATAATCTACAGCAATATGTGGAAAAATCCCCTTTCTTCTTTTTTTTATTCAATTCCCTTCTACACACAAGGCTTCACACACAGGCTCTCCGGAGCTGCTTTCCCTAAACCCCTCACTCAACCCTCCCCAGCCTCCCTGATTCCCAGAAACAGCACCTGTGCAGATTCTGTCTCCTTTCCCTGGGGCCACCAGACACACCTGTCTGTGCTGTCCTAAGAACGCCGGAGACCCTGCAATTCCCCGCTGAAGGAAGCGCAAAGACCCCTGTCCCCACCAACGGTTCTCTCACTGACCCTCCGCCTACTTTTTAGTTCCTTTTGTAGCATTTCCAGACAAAACACAGGACATCCATTTAAACTTGAATTTCAGATAAACAATCAATAATTTTTTAGTATAAGTATGTCCCATGCAATACATCCTATATTTTTATTTTCTAAATCTGGCAACTATTATCAGTTTCAAGAATATTATTCACTAAAAATTCTTGTTCACTTAAAGGGAAACAAGACACCTTTTTAGACACTTTCAGGACTATTTGGGAGGAAACTGAAGTGGCCTAGAATTTCCACCAAATGAGACAATTATTTTGTGCTGTTATATTGGACCTGAGCAACTTTGTCCAACTTCATCCATAAGAAAATGCTTGGCCAAAATTAATTTACATGTACAAATTAACTATGTTTACATATTTTCTGTCTAGAAGTTTAGGACCTGCCTAGCTATATAATACAGTACTTCGTATACAATAGGTGGTACAAAATAGATCTTTTTGAGTGTAATTAAAAGATTCTTGTGCTATCTAAAAAAATCATGTACCCCCAACACATATGGATAGTATTAGTTGCATGTTAAATTTCATGACACTGTGAGTTTTCTCTTAATATGAATATATCTAAATGCTGACATGCAAATGAAGTCTCCCCTTCAGAGGAGTCACCTTGGAAGGTAATGAATTTATTCTAAAGATGTTGTTCCAAACATGCTGGAGTCCTCTCAAGCCGGTTCCGTCACTGGTTTATGGGCCACACATCAGAATCACTCTTGTTGTTTTATGGTATCTCTTTGTTTTGTCCTTAGACTGTATTACCCAGCCGGATTGCCTGCTTCACCCACACCGCTTGGCTCTAAATGACTTTTGGCTATCTCCAAAAGGTCATATCTATCCTCTAAGGATGAAGATTCACAACCATTGGGAATACAGTGACATCTCAATTAACAAATCCCCTAGGAGCAAAGCTCTTTTATAATAAAGTGCCCATATTAAAAATGAGATTAGCTCCTTATAAATCACAAAAAAGAGTGGTCTGAGTGTACTAGCTGGACAAAAATGCCTTCTGAAAGAGCTTCTGTTTGTCCCTGTCCTATTCAAAGCAAAAAAGACTGATTCCACCCCAAACCACAGTCATCTAGCCACTCCTCCTCCCTGCGGGTGCTTTTCTGCACCTGGACCCGGTGGCAATATCCTCCTCTCTTTGCCTCCACCCCAACCTCAGATACCCAATACCCTCTCCACACTTTAAAACCATGAAGATTTTTCATTCACTGATTCATTACCCAATTATATTTTTGTGAGAATTCATTTATTCAAAAATACTTATTAAAAGTATAAGTGTCAGCCGATGCGTCACATTAACCAGTAACTCGAATTATGGTTGGGATCAAAATCGTTGCCTCTTGACACAGGAGAGCCAGGAATCATTAGGTATATGTGGGTGTGTTTTAGGAAATGAGAGGGTACCTGAAATTGCCGTCTACTCCTGAATGATCAACCTGCTTTGGGAGGAGAAAGAGGGTCCCAGTGTTATCTTTTATACTTAAACGGTTCCTGCTGTCTTACAGAGGAGGAGGAGGGAGGGCCAAGTGAAGGCTGCTGGAAGCCTATTTCTCAGAGCAACTAGGAGGAGAGCAGCCTGGAGGAAACTTTGTAACTATATTCTCTGAGGACTTCCCCCACCACTCTGTAGCGTCGAAGAAAGTAAATCTAACACAGTAGAGGTCAAAATGAAAAGAGCATATGGATGCTGGTGAATGTTCCTTCCATTAGTAAAAGGGACAAGATAATAGCTGGTTCATCTTCAAACCTAGTAAAGTTTTCCTCCTAACTTACATCACTGACATCATTAAAGTCAACCATATAATACTTTAATATCAGTGCAATAGTTCTTTTTAATATTTCTTAACTAAATTTTGGGCAGTGATCTGGAAGATTCAGTATGCAATTACTTTAATTCTTTTCCTTTAAAAAATAAACTTCTAGCTGGTACATTGCTGAGAACATCCAGCATTTAGAGGTTCCGGAAAGTGACATATGGGGGTGACAGTAGATGCTTAAATGTGGTCCATTCTTCTATATTCAGGGAGAAGTGAAGGTGTTCCTGCCCTATTCACGTCTCTCTCTAGGCCATAAAAGCAGGAATAAGCAAAATGATGATGCATTGTGATCATGAATAATAGTAATGCAAAATAGCAGTACCTGTCTCCAGATTGTGATGGCAGTTTCTTAGCCCTTTTGTATGCAGATGAAGAGGTGGATTTTTATAGCAAATCTGCCTTCACGCCTAAATGCCCTCCTACACCACACACCCACTCCCAAATGCATGCTCACACTTAGGGGTTGAGAAAGGTGACTTCTAAATTAGGATGTAAGAGATAGTGCAAAATTGGCTTTGTACTCCTCAAAAACTTTTTAGGATCATTTAAATTGCACATATTTTTATAATTTTTAACAGGCATTTATTGGTTATCAAAAATGATCTGTGTTGAAATTGTGGAAAACAGACAAATGGTCATAAGTGACTATTTCCTCATGAATAGATGAATAGAAATGAAAAAGCACACACCTACCAACAGAATGAAAGACGGCATCTTTCCATATCCTGATGGCAAGAAAGAAATGACAATGCTCAAATATATCAGTGTGTAGATCAGGTTTCTGCAAAATCTTAATTTTTGTTCAATTCCAAACCACTTGTTAATTTAGGTCTCTTCAGAACCTCTGGGAGATATATTCTGTACTGACTTTTCCAAGAGGTTTCTCTCTTCTGATGCATTGAAATGGTTTGAAGGGGACTGAGAAAAATATCTTAACCTTTCCAGTCATGGGTTCAAAAGTTTCTCTGAGGGTCTCATCTGTAGAATTTCTAATTTTTGCCTCTAAAAAATTTGCACTCAATTGTAAACCATTTCTTTTGTGATTTTGTGCTTAGTAAACAGAACAATACCTGAAAGATGATTCTAGAAAATTCTAGCATGCATGAAAATTATCAAGGTGACAGGATCCACTGTTTTGACTCTTTATTTGATATTCAAGAAAATGAGAGAGATTGATTCCTTCAGACCATATGGCTAAATTGAACTTCCAGTTCTAGAACTGTAGGATATGCTGAGAGAGAATGTCTGATATGACTACATTACAAAAGAGGTTCTGTTAATTAATAACTTATTTGAATTTTTAATAGCTCTCTAAAGAAAGGAAAAAATGATAGAAGAGTACAGTCTATGTAGACTGGGGGTTGTGACATATTTTTCTATAGAAAAAGTATTAAAATTTTAAACATGGATTTTAGATATGCTAATATTTGTCCTAAGAAAACGATGGGTAAAGTAGAATTGTAGTAATACTAGCAGCATGCAAACCAAAACGGCAGCATAATAAGAAATAAGATTGTTGTGGAGAAACCGGACGAAACAGTAAGAGAACTTGTTCAAGGATTCAAGGAGAAAGTATAAAAGCCAGGGGAGAAAAATGAGGAGGAAGGATTATGTAGATGAGCTGACAGGAGAGCTATAGCCATAAGAAAAGGTAATTGAGGGAAGAGGAAATTCTAAGGGAATAGAACCATAGCATTGGCATTAGTGCAGCTGTGTATGGTTTATATGCCTTGAGATCATTTCCCACAATAGTAAGGTGGTTTTTCTAATTTTCTGTTACCAAATAGTGTCTAGCATAGGTGTCCTGTGACCAAACAGTGGAGTCTGGAAGGTGTGAAGGGGAGGGGCCCAATGTGGGTAGTTTGGGAGGGTAATATTCGATATTTACTGCAGGTAGATCACCAGGAAGTGTTCACACTGGGAATTATATGAACCTCTGATAATGGTCCTGTAAGGTAGCTTGGCCAAATTGCTTAAATCCTGTAGGGTGTTGGTCTCCTTGTCTGTAAAACAGGAAGTGGTTTTCAAACTATGCCCACAGAGGCCTCAAGCCCGGAGAAGGTGCCTCTGTGTGGCTAACGGGTGGGAAGTAGGAGTGACGCTCCACTGTGGACCCTTCCGTGCATGCGTTTGAACCACGTGTAATCCGTTTTGCAGGTCCAAAACATGATTTCCCGTAATAAAAGTCCTTCTGATTTAAAAAGATGTGAAAACTATTATGCAGAGAGTCTCTAAAGCTTTTTTTGCCATAAATTTATACTATTTTATGTCATTCTTTTCCACAAAACATTTCTTGAAGCCACGTGTACCAAAACAAACACCGAGATGAGGGAAAGCACCAAGGACCCATTGCCACAAAAATTCTGAGTACCACCCCCCAAACTTGGTGGCATGCAACAATAAGCATCCATCGCCCATGTGTCTGCATGCGCGAGACAGGCCAGGGTTGCTCTGGTCTCCGATAGCGGTCAGCCGGGGCCTCACCCATTTGAACTCAGCTGCAGATGTGCTGGCTGTCGGCAGGGCGATTTGGCCTTCCTCCATGTGTCTCTCACTTTTCCCCAGCAGCCCTGGTCATCTTCTCCTGGGAGTAGCAGGGGGTGAGAAAAGGAGGCAGAAAAGCACAAGTGCTTTTTCAAGTCTCTGCTTGTGCTGCGTTTGCTATTGTTCCATTGGCCAAAACAAGTGATATGGCCTCACTCAGAGTCAGTGTGGGAGGACACTTCCCAAGGGTGTAGACACAGGGAGGCGTGAAAAATAGGGCTATTACTGCATTCAGTCTACTACGGGGAAATCATAAGTCTCATGTTCTTATAAAAGTGGCCAAATAGGTTGGACTAGAGGATCTAGGTTGGTCAGCAAAAAGATAATCAAGGCTGCCATCAAATACTCTTTTTGCTTATCAAAATAAAAGAAATAGATATTACCAGCAAGCCTCTAGGCAGGAGAGTGTGTGAGTATGAAGGGAATTACTCTTTTAATGAACCTAAATCCTTAGATTTTTCTCTAAAGCACCCTTCTAGGTCTTTCAAGGTTTTCCACCAGGTACCCATCAGGTCATATCATTCATGCACTTAATATTTGACAGTGCAAATGTCCAGTGTCCATGAAAACCATAGAAAGGATGAGTGAGAACCATTTCGATTGCAATAGTGTAGAGCCCTTTCTAAGCATAAGTGCATGATCAGACTGTGTGTGAGATGATCCACTCTTAGCGCCTCAGAATGTGAAACTGCAGCCTGCAAAATACAGGCCCACAGAACCATCTATTATGGTGGTTCTGTCCCTGTACCAATGGGGAAAAACAACCTGCCCATGGTTGAATGATAATTTTGATTATGAGCACTTTTGGTCTGCCCTGTGGACTTTAAGATCTTGTGTAAGAGGAAATTCTACCAACCACCCTAGACAGCAAACTTCTTGATTGAAGTTGGGAAACACTGCAGACATGTCGCTGCTCTTCCATCAGATTGGTGCTGGGCTGTAGGAGCATGGTCCTCCGCGAATCCCGCCCCAGCCTCGGAGGTGAAAGCCAAGACCTTCGAGCTCAGTGACTCCTTCAAGCTGAACTGAAATGTGGGCCCAGGCTGAGAGGGTGACACAGGATGATCTTTTATAAGATGTAATAAAACCCCCAAACCAAAAACAAACTGTTCAAATGCTTACTTTGACAATAACTTCGACCTAAATAACTGAACAGGTCAATTTGGGCTCGCTGTCAAAAGTGGGTGAGGAACAATATTGCAAAGATTGAAGAGATCGCGTGGACGCTGCTCAGGTGTTGTTTTAGGTAGTGCGTAAATAGAAGTAGTTATTTATCTAGATGGATGTCTGTCAAGATTGCTCCCCAAGAAATGTCATTTGGGGTGTCACATCCAATTCCAGAGATGTCAGTTAACAGCCTGTAAAGTGTTCCTGGGATATCCCCTCTCAATAAGAAAAGCGTGTCCCAGGCCCTGTGATGAGTATGACCTTGTCATAGACGTACACCAAGGCAGCTGCTTGACAACAGCATCCATTTCTGCTCCTCTTTAGAGTTCTGAGTGACAACTGTGGTCAGATGAAGGTGGAAAGGGAACAAAAACATGAAACACAGTGATTTCCAATACATTTTTTTCCTTGTCTCGGGGCGAAAAATTACACCATTATGTCATTTTCGTGATGTGCTCATCAACGGGAGTGAAAACCTCATTTGTCATCTTTTGGTCTGATAGAAAATCAGAGTTTAGAGAACTCAGCTGGGCTGTCAGCATTCTTTGCTGTCAAGAAGAACAGCTGAAGGAAGGCAGCAAGAACACAGGGCAGATCAGAGCTGCTGGGCCCAGATGCCGACTCTGACTATCGAAATTCATGGAAGGGTCTTCTGTTCCTCAGCACTCCAATCCAATTTGCTGAAGCTGTTTATCAGGTTCCCATGCAGACAGGATGTAAATATGCCACTTAAATCTGCAAATACAATAATGAAAACTGATATTTGTAATTGTATCTGTGTGGTCTCACTGACTGAAAACTAAATGGATTTCCAACCTAATATTGCTAAATGAATCCTTGAAAAATGCAAGGCCCATTACAGTGGAAGAGTGGCATCGCTTCACACATCCTGACATGATAGGGACGTCTCTGCCGGTTCGCATGATTGAAATATTTGTCTCCTAGAATTGTCTTGCCACGGTTTTAACCCCATCTTTTGTGCTGAAAGAGTAAATTCCATGTGCCTTCCATTTGCTCTACTTTGCAGGACAGCTGTTGTGCCATCCCAAAGAGACAGTTCCAGACGGTGGAGAGAGACTTCTGGATACTCCCCTTCCCACCCACAATTCAGGTGTCTTCCCATGGGTGGCCTCCACGAAGTCCTCTTACTGTAAAGTGTTTTAAGCCTCACTCTGTCATCCTCAAATGATGGGAACCGTTGTGATCCCCCGCTCATGTGCCATGATCCCCGAAGCATCATTCCAGCATTTAGTCACTGAAACAGTTAAATCTTTACTGTGGACTCCCTTCCACAGGTAGACGGGAGAATACATTCTTGATGGCCGTCATGGCTTGTTAACCATCCATCTATTCTCTCTTTCCCTTTGAATATTTCTATCATCAGGTTTCTTTTCCCACTGCGAATTCCTCAGAACTCTTCCTTCATCTCAGTCCACAAAGACCTTTTAGTCTCCTCTCTTCTTTGCTGAATTCTCTCCTTCCCCCACATTTTGTGACACAGAAGAGCCTGGATTGCCTGAGGAAGAGTCCCTTTCTCCTCAGGTTAGGTGGCGAGGAGGATTGGGAGAATCATAAAAATTTATAACTTAGTTTTTTTTCCTGAAATCTCCCTTACACTCCTTAGCCTCAGCTTCCTCAGCTGTAGAGTGGGTATCATGGACATGAGCCCCATATCTTGGGATTACTGCCAGGACTCAGTGAAAGTGGAGTAGGAAAAGCCCCTCCCGCCATGCAGAGTATGTATCTGCATTCCCTGTTCCAGCAGCATTTCAAGATGACAATTCAAAAATATCCATCTTTTATTATGGTGACTCTTCTGCCTGTGAATGATGATTTTTTTATAGTTGCATTTGCTTAGGATTGTTTTCTGATGTGGGATATACTATTTCATACCTTTAGCATTTTGGGGGAAGGAACGGTATTCTGCCCATTTTACCATCCCCTATAGTATCCATCAAACTGCTTTAAATATACTTAGTGCTCCATAAATGTTGGCTGAACTCACCACGGGATTACGATATGGGCTGGATCTCAACCCACTTCCTAGACACACGTGTCACATCTGGCAGGACTTAGGGTCACATTAGAAACCCCAGGAAACGACTGGATATAGATAATGAGAAAACTGTTTGAAATGACAACACTGCCCGTTGATTGAGATTTAACATTATTCTCTTGGGGGAAAAGACTTCAGTTTAGTTATTTTTCCAGCAATAAATATATCTATTGTTTCTAGACATTCAATGCTATAGTGAAACTTGGCAAAGATTTCTGTGATAGCTTATAAAATATAAATGATTTGGACAAGAAGAAAATTTTAATTCCCCTTAGAAGGGGTTTCTGTCCAGCATAGTTAAATGTTTCTTTTTGATAAAGTTGAACTTTGACATTACTTTTGCCCCTACGGCTCTCCCTCCTTCTGTTAAAATCTCATGGTTCCCAGGTAAACAAAGGATTTTGATTCATGAGTCTCGTTTGAGAGTAGCATAGACTTTCAGAGTTTTGTGAAATTTGTCATTTTGGTGCCTAAATCTATAACATGCTTGTGTTTCTCTTTGTATATGAAAAAGTGTATGTTGGCAAACTTCATCACAACTTCAATATGTTGTTATTCTATACTGATTTTCCTCTTCCCTCTGATCTCCTCAATAGAAGACATGTTTGCAGTACTCAGAATCTTTTTACCTCCCGTGCTTTCAAGCAGATACTTCTCATAATGTTTTTTTGTTTGTGTTTAAGCAGTTAAATGGTGACTTTTCAGAACATACAATGCTGCCGTATCTAGCAATTCAGATGTAGCCACCACAGGAAAAATTCCATTTCCCCAGAGTCATTTTTGCCTCTTTTGTTAGAGAGTGCAAGTTTGCCAGTAGACAGAAGAAAACATTGAGAGGAAAATGAGAGGCAACCACTCTGCTCTTCCATCTTGGTCTGTGCTTCTGAAAATGAGGCTGAAATATACAGCCCCTGCAAAGTCTCTAAAGCAAATTGGCAGGCACTTTTAGAAGTGTAAATAAAAATTTATTTTCTCACGGACCTCTCTTCTCTACTTTTCTTCACTCACCCCAACAGAAATAAAAAGTAATGTTAACGCTTCCAATTTCCATGATAATCTCTCTCTCTAGAAAAATGATCCTATGTAAAGAAAACAGTATTTAATGTCATTTTACATGTATTTTTTCTGATTATGCAAGTGATACATGGTCAAGACAAAAAATTAGGAAATACAGAAGAAAATCACTTTTATCCCAACATCTAGAAGCAGCCATTAACTCTAACACAGCTCCTTCTATGTTGTGTGTGCATGCATGTACACACTTGCATATGTTTAGCATTCACTTTAATTTGATTAAATTTTCACCTTATAAACAAACAAGAAAACTGCTTGAAATTACATTGCCATTTTTTCCCCTACTACTCCTAATTGTGCTAAACAGAAACGTTTTTATAAACTGGATGCAAAGTGAGCTTTGAAGGCATATTTTCAGAGAGCTAGTAATTTTGGAGCTTCTCACAGCCAGAAATTTTGAATGGTAAGAAACAAAAAAAGCACAGAAGGCAGCAAAGGGTAGAGAAAATGGTTGAATAATCAGCTGTGTTGTCGAAGCCGGTGGAGGAAGGAAAGCGTCAGCGGATCACATCTAAGCCTTATTCAAAGGAAAGTGGTCTGCGCTTGATGGGCAGGATGCCAGGAAGCAATAATAAGGAGCCGCGTAGGGCTGCAACATGGTACTCTAGAAATACATTTTCCAATTAGCCATAAGTGTTTATTCATCAAGGCATACCACAATGCTCTTGGTTACTGAGTTGTACAAGCAGCTGTAATTGGCAATTGAGAAGCATCCGTGCAAATGTTTTGATGCCTAATCCCGAAATTGTTCGTGCTCCACATTTCCACTGAACAGTCCCTCTGTCCCAGAGTGGTGTCCACAGAGCGCCCATGACTACAAGTGTGGGCACTTTATAATCATCAACCATTAAATTAGATCTGTCCTACAGCTCTAGCCCTCTTTTCCTGACAGATTTGAGGACGAGAAGTTGAAATGGGTTGAAAAATGTTCTTTCAGCAAGTTTGGTGGATATTTTCTTAAGTCTAAAGGGAGGCTTGAGAAGATGAACAACTTAAATATGTTTTCCCAGATCTTTAGAAACAGAGGAAAAGAATCAGTATCAGAATCCTTCTCCACCACCCCACCCACCGTGTTCCTACATGAAGCTCAGCTGTACATGCCACAAATGGCCACAAACTGGCCCGCACCACGGGTGACCCCTCTGGCTACTCCTGATAATTCTGTTTTGGTGATGTCTTGTGTTGACCTTTAGGTTGTTAATCTAGAACAAGTTTCAAGCTAGATAAGATCCAGTGGGGGGAAGAAAAAGAATCCCACAGGATGTTTTCTGATCTTTAAAAAGAAAACCATCAGGACTAACAGAATTTCAAATAAAAAAAATTTTTGTTTTACACTTATCAGTGGCATAGAACTGCAAATGATTACTTAAAAGGGTCTCTCCGCTTTATTCTCCAAAGTTTTCAGGTACTTAGTGTGAAAGCCTTGTGACAATTAAATCAATTTGCACTGGAGTCCCCAGAGGTGGGGCTTATACAGCTTCCTCGAGGAGACTTCTTCGACTAATAAGGAACCAGCGACTTATCTGAAAGGATGCTAGAAAGTAGAAAAATGGAATTTCAGGTCAAGGAAAAACTTTGTAGCAGAATTGCCACTTTTCACACTGAAAATCAAGCTTATGAGAAAGTGAGTCTTATTTATTTATAATGGGAAGAGGAGTGCAGTCAAAATTAGGCTTTGAAAATAGCTTTCTGATAGCACTATTTGACTCTTGAAAAAGAGCTGTCATTAAAAAGAAATTTTACTTCATTCTCCCAAGTTTAAAAATGTACTTTTCATTTTCAGAAATAAAACGGAACACACTGATTTTGGTACATAATGTTCATGGTACATCAAGAGTTATGGATACAATAACCTGAGAACTCCATTTATGGTATGAAAGCAAAAGCTAAATCACCACCCAGTTGCCCTTTGCTGGTGTTTAATTCGGGTCATTAATGGGTGAAGCTCCTTTGAGACCACTGACCATATTTTCACTCCACACCACTCAAGCACGGCCCAACAATCCAGTGCCCATCTTCTTAGACAGGCTGCCTTACCTGGCAGGTAATGGCCACTCAGTCCCTTTTCACAAGAACTGTTGAGCACCTTTTGTGTGCTCAGAATACATAGCCAGGAAGATTGCTGTGGAACTCAAAAACCAAAAAATGGAAGGCAAGGTACATGGCGTGCATTCTGCCTGACCATGGAACCGATTGGAAGAACCAGAACCTGCCCAGGTCCCTAGGCTACCTACCTGCATGTGGCAGGTCTCAGTGCAAGCAGATGGCTGGCTGAGGGCATACGGACACCAAAGGTGGTCTGAGCATCCAACATAATAGAGAACCCAGTGGGCAAAGTTGGGCTGCAGCGAGAGAGGGACTTAGAAGGCTGAGGTCCTAGCAGCTAAGGCTATTAGTCTGAGGACTCCTGGAGATTTTCTGATGTCTTTTAAGCCATCATGTCCTGGCCCAATGGTTGGTTTAGCACTGCTCTGTATCACTACCTCCACTGGGTTTCAAGTGTCCTCATCAATTCAGGCCAGTCATTCACAGCATCTGTGGTTAGGGTTATGTTATTTGCATACACTGGGGTATAAATTGCTTGGAGATGCTAAGCAGGGCTGGCTTCATGGGCATGTGGCTTGTGCATTTGCACAGTGGGGACTCTTGATTTAATGCTTTCTTGTTACAATCTTGAAATTCTTATTCATTTCTGTAAAAGGGACCTCACATTTTCATTTTCTACAGTGCCCACAAATTATGTAGCCAGTCACAACTGCAGGCCTGCATCTTGGGCTACTGCTTCATCTGCTCCACCTAGAAGTTGACTATCCCCTCCTCATGGGGTTGGTGGGTTGGAAGCGAGATAACCACTAGATTTAAATAAAGCCAGAAGCTCTTCTTGAAATAGAGCATGCAGCCATCACAAGCTGATATAGTGTTTTCTGGAGATGTGGCCCGGAATTAGAAGGTCATGCAGAATAGAAAGAAACAAACAAAAGCAGCTCACCGTGGTAATTGGGATCCATTGATTCAAAGGTCAAGACAGGTACCTTGCTAATCAGTTGGGTAACCAGTGTTCTTTTTCCCCCTTCCATATGGATTTAGACTGCACCCTCACAGGAAAAAAAATCAAGCTTTTACGTTAGGAGGTGAGCTTACTTTAATAGGTCAACCAAGTGGCTAGCAGGCCTATGGCTTGTGGGAATACTAAAAAGGGACTGAGGGCACACACACAGGCTGAGCCCTAGACCCTGAGCCATTCCCTGCACCCTGAACCACAAAACTGGATAACCACAGCAACAATATCACAAGGGTAACCCTAGAACACAAGGTAGGAATTGTGGTCTCAGACTTGGGACATTGTTCAGGGGATAGGACTTGGTGGTTGAGAGCTTTTAAAAGGTGGCTTCCTTGATGAGATTGGAGGGAAAGTTCAAGTTAACTAAAATGTCATCCTTTGTCATTGCTATATTGTAATTCCTTCCTAAAATGGCCCTAGCTGTTCATCAGAAAGTTTCCATATGTAAGCACTGTTTGTTCTATGGTCTTATGAAGGCTGGAGGGACTGAAGTGAGGGGCCTGTTCCACCCCATCTCTTTCCGACCTCTACAGGACTGAGAGTGTCTGCTCAGCCTGGGAATGATACTCTAAGCTCCATGAGACCATGATGGCCTTGGAGGTGCCATTAGCAGCTCCACGAGCTGAAGGTCAATTCCAAAGAGAACTTGCACAGGAGACAGTGACAGCAAATCACCACTACCCCTGTATGTTAGCCAGAGATTTCTGGTCCCCAAACAGGGAGGGGGAAGTCTGTTCAAATCTAGATTGTATAATTTATCTAATAGGATTAAAAATTCCTCACCAATGTTTCTGCTTTCTTGCAAAACTTGTGAGCTAAAACCTTTACTGTATATAAAATACTAAATGTTATAAGCTACAGATATTACATAGATATATAAATAGGTACAATAGATATAATAGCTAAAGATGTTGGCCATATGTTGAAATAATTTAGTGAATCCAATAACACAAGTTGATATTCTTATATTGAATAATCATTTATAATTGTTATTGCACTGTGTTAATTAGGTAAAATAGCAAGTTGTTCACATGTGACTGAAATTAACATGACTTTTACAAAGTCAAATCAAGTTTTTGCAGTTTTTCTTCTTTCACTTGGCCCATTCTTTAGTATTTCTCCCCAAGGGTGCTGATGTTTCTGTTTAGTCCTGTGTTTGCCCATCTCTGTCCTGCATGGTGACTGTGAGGCTGGTCCCTGTGGCTCCAATGTCTGAGCTCCCTGGCTACTGCGTTTTGGTTGGATTTGGTCACAAGAAGCACCAGCAGAAGACTAAAGGATGGAGAGAGAGGGGTCAGGATTTTCCTCCCTGATCAGTCCCAGCCTCCTCGCCCCCTTACCTCTGTCCCATCTGGATCTCAGTGGCACCATGCCCACCAGGTACCCCCTTTTCCAAGGCTCCAGCTCCCAGTGGGCTCTGCTCACCAATTGCCTTCCCCTGTGTTCTCAGCCCTGCCCCCTCCAGCACCCCACCTGCATGGGCGCATGCATGCCCTGCTTTCTGAGATTTCTCTCCCGCCTCCAAATCTTCTCCCTTTCATCCTATTCCAGTCAACATTACTCTCCACATTTCAAGATTTTTGAGCTGCACATTTCCAGAGCCAATTATAGCACATAGGGCTGAGGATAGGCATAAAGTTAGGAGCTGTGTGATCCCAGACTGGGCCCAGAAGACAGCAGTGCTGTTGTCACTCCAGACTTTCACACTGTCATGTCTCCTGGGACTAGGTCTCCATCTAGAACAACCTGTGCTCTTCTTCAAGAGAGGGAGTACGGAGGTGGAGAAAGAGGAGGGAGGAGCCTGAGGTTTGCTGTTCCCCAGGCGCTCTGCACAGTCTCCTAGCTCCATCTTTGCCTTCATCAGTTTGGGTCAACTCTGTTTCTCCCATCACAAGGGATCTTCTTTGGCACAGGAAACTTGCCTTTCACTTCTGTATCCCCAGCATCCAGAAACAGTGTTTAGCTCACAACGCCTGTTGAGTTCATTGTTAAAACAGGTTTTGCTTCAAGACTTTTAATGATTAGCTTGAGAGAAGAGAGGCTACTGTATTCCTCCTGGGGATAGGGGAGGAGCCTGGGGCCATCAAACACAGCCTGCATTGTCCTGTCCACTTTGACTCATCAAAGCAAAGATGTTGGGGAGTTACTATGGATTTGGAATGGCTCTGCATTTGTGTGGCATAGAGGGAATACTATAGACAACAACGTGCTTAAGCCTTTGCCCAAGCTGTGGCTTGTGCTGTGGCAACGCAGCAGGATAAAATGCCAGCTTCAGACCAGAAGGCAGGAAGCCTGGGTCTTGCTCCTGGCCCTGCCACCCACCAGCCATCTGGTTCAAAACAACACCGTCTAACCTTTTTCTCCCTTTTCATATTAATCTACATGATAGAGATTATAATACCTACTTTGCATCCTTCCCAGGGCTTTTGGGAGAGTGACATGAGACATGTGGGTGACAGCACTTTGCCAACTGAAAAGCACGAGGCAGAGGTGAAGCTGCAGGGTCACAGTGTATGGAACCCACTCGCTGAGGCCAGGGGAGTGCTGGGCCAGGAGTCACTCTGTCCTCGGAAGAGCATGTGCACTTCAAAGAGGCAGGTGTGCTGATTTCATTCCAGGAGTTAATTGTGTGTCCTCTGGAGGCCCCTGACATTTTCCAGCTCCACGTTGGGGGAGGTGGATTATTGGGAATTTGTGTTCCTGCCCACGCAGATTCTCTCTTGCTCCCCAGAGCTGTTCCTCCCGGGTTTGCCTCGGTGGGATTACTCACTAATCCCTTTCCCCTCTCACTTTTGCTTTTGACCGGACCCATGTGTTTGACTCCAGAGTGACTCTTGTGCATGCAGGCGTGGACTCAAACATTTGGTCAGAAAGCCACTCAAGGCTTCTACCACGAGGGATTCTTCAGGCTTCCAAAGGATGCATCCTCCTGAACCATCAAACTGTCTTCGGTCAGATAGGTTTCACTTTTGTGGTTCTGCATGTGTGGGTTGTGTTTAGTGGAAGGAAAGCTCATGGGCCATGGACCTGTTTGAGTTTGTTTGGATGAGTAAGAAAGGATGGGAATTCAGAGCATATAAGATTATAAATATTACAGAGGTTATTCAAAATCTCATTTACTGTTAGTCCGACTGCCTCTTTACTCTACATATTTAAATTCCATTTGCAGCCACCGACCCTGATACTCTTAAAGAAAATAACAACAAACAAGCTACTGCTAAGGGAAATGTAAATTGGTTTGTTTGCTTCCTTACACTCCTGGGCAGTGAAAACACAAGCAATTGTTATTCCAAGGGTCTCATTGAATATACAAAATCTTTGTCTTTCTTAGGAGTTGCTTTAAAGGTTAACCACTTTCTAAAGAGTTCTTTGTGTCTAGAAACCAATTTTATGCTCCTTTTGTCTGGCTACAAAGTTCTTAAAAACTTGTTAAAGTTTCCCACACAAACACATTTGAACTCATTTAGAAAATGGAGTTTTTCTCAATGCTTTGAGAAAATTTGTTTTTTCTTCTTCTTTGACATTTACAAAGTCCTCACAGAGTTCTGGGAGCCGCGTGCGGCTACTAGAAGTTGTCCCTGGAGGCATTTGTGTTCAAAGGGACAGGAATGGGGATTCTGAGATGCCAGCACCCTGGCCCTGGGCGGGAGTCAGTGCACACACAGCAGCGATGATGGCAGCGGGAATCTGCACTCAAGGCGTGGACCCAGCCTCATCCCAACAAATTCTCAGGCAGGCCTCATCCTTCCGGGATAATTTTTTCCAGCAGCTTGTTTCATGCACTCAGAAATGTCCCTTCCCTTGTGAATTCTTTTTCCCCTTCTATTTACTTTTTATGATAAACCATTGCATACAAGCCAAGATGGTGTGCTCTGGCTATGTGTTCTAATACCGCCATTGAAGAGAAATAACACAGTGTGCAATGCCCTAAAACAAAGCGGGGACACCAAAAGAGTGAAATCTGTGCAGTTTAGATATCTTCTGCCTTTCCCCCAGGATGAGAAAATACGCATAAAATCCCAAACCTAAACTACCAAAAATTCAGTGTTGTCATACATATGGATTAACTAGTTTCTAAAAGGATGCTTTTAAGTATGGACTCACTCAAAGGACATTTAAAATGTGATTTGATTAACAGACATTTCATTCGAGAAGGTACACTTGTACCATAATACCTCAATGTATATACGAATCTTATACTAGACAGTTACCAAACATTTGTGCGACCGCCGACCATGAGCTCAACAGTAGTTGAGAGCTCAGATTTGGATTTGCTTTTTTGGAAAACTGTTTCTCAACAATTAAAAAAGAATTGTCCTCTGCCTTACAAAAGGGAGACCCTTTCTATTTAATCATAGGTACTTTCTTTTGCCCTAATGATTTATCAAACGTTTTAAAAAACCCAAAAAACAAAAGAAAAAAATTTTTTTTAAAGATCCAAAATGAGTTTATTTGAGCATATTGTTTCATAACAAACCGTATTTGTGCTCAACGTATTACTGCTCAATGATTCAAACTGCAGTTGTAATTATAGCCTGTATAGGCTGTAACGGTTCAACAAATGGTGATTCAATGAGGTCAAAACAGAATTTGAAAGCCTTTACTTACAGCAGAGCAGGCTGGACTGATGGTGGTACAGTAGGAACTCATCGCTCTGCTAATTGGGAGGCACAGATGTGGCTCTCCTGGGCTGGGTGAGAGACAAGCTGACATAAGTAGCCAGGGCTTATGAAGATGCACGGGCTGATGCTGGAGGGCCCGTATGCCAGGAGGATGCCCTGGTGTCAGCTCCTGGCTGTGCCATGATCCTTAGTTCCATCTGGACTTAAGGCAAGACGTCAGTGTGAAAACCCAACCAAGGCTTTGATGCCTGTTAGCCTGAAGAAGTATTTGTTCCCTTACAAAGGAAAGAAAGGATGTGCCACACATTTTGTGTCTCCAGAAAGCTAAACTCTGACCACACAATTCGTCTAATTTAGTATGCGTGACCATGCTAACTATATCAGTTAGGAGGAATTTGGTTTCTTTTCAGTTCTCTTGGAACCTCAATTCTAAACATTAAGTCCTTATGTGATAATGTCCTAAGGCAGGAAGAAAGAGGGCAAGAGACACCACCACTCTTTCTACCCTGTCTCATTGGCTAGAATTGGGTCATATATCCACCCCTAAACCAACGCCTGGGAAAGGGGAAGGACTATAACAGTGGGCTTAGATCAGTCATTGTTCATCTCGGGAGACAGAAGCAGGGAAGAGGGGATCTCACTTTCCCAGAAAACATTGCTGACATTATCAGAATGTAATTAGGGTTCCAATCCCAACAGGCTATGAAAGAACAATCACAAGCTACCAAAAACATGGCCTCTTAAAGTAAATGGAAGCATATAGCCTGGCTGAAAAATGCGAGATTGGAGAGATGTTGCTCTGGGTTGCTTGTCAAATGACTCCCTCCTGCTGAGTGTCCTTGGGCAGTTCTCAATGGATCCAAGCCCCAGTTTGTGCTTCTATCAAAGGAGAATAGTGTCATTTACCACCTCCTGGTCTCACAGTTGGGTTGTATGATGATTAAAAGGAGCTTTATAAGGCTGATGAATTCCTCAAATTAAAGTATAAAGTGCTGACTTTTCTTTGGATGGCACAAATGTCAAGTTGCTGAGCACAAAATCAGTACCGGCTTGCCCCGCAAAGTGGCTTGGAGTCCATGAGACCTGAGTATGGACTCCTCTCCTGACAACTCTAATTTGCTTCCCTCGGACACTCATGCTCCTTTTCTCAGCGTTTCTCTGCCGCACTTGGACTCTCGTTTCTGCCCCATATCCCACCTCCCTGAAAAGCTAGGAGCACCAAGGGTTTGAGTAACAGACCAAGGTTAAGATGACAATATGATGAGGGACTTGAGGATTAGGGGAAAGAGGGGAGTCGAGAAGATCTACCATGGTTCCTGGCCCCACATTCAAACTCCACCGCTTTAACACTTAAACTGGATTGTTAAATATTTAGATGGTGTCTGAGACGGGCACATTGTGGTCTCTTAATGGTGGGATTCCATGTGTTTAGGGTTTCAAATTAATATGCCCTGGTTTCCAAAGCCTCCCCTTCAGATGGCGTGCATGGTCACTGGTGCAGTTACGTCCAAACAGAGCAGGCAGAGCCCAGACAGGCTGTTCTGTCTGTTTCGAACACACCAGTCCTCAGTTTTCCAGACATTCCAGTCAAAGATATAACCCAGTGCAAACACAAACTTATTGCTGCTATGTTTATGTTTACCTATTTTCAAAAACCAATGAAAGTGGTCTTCATTTAAAAATATAAAAAGTAGAAGTTTAAAAAACAGAGCCTATAAATAATTTAATCAAAGAGGTATCATATGAAATAAAATGAACTAAAATGAATATAAAATTCCACAGGCTAAGACAAAATGGAAACCTGATGGATTACATAATTCTCTGTATGTAATTTATTTATTATTATTTTTTTTCTTCTCTCTCTCTTTCTCTATCTACCTCTATATGTTTTGTCGAAAGATGCCTTTTACCTGGAGAGTTAAACTGATAGCTGTTATTAAATTTAGAAAGAAATTTCGTCATGTATTTTATCTCAAATTCTTCTTGGAATAAGGTATAGCACTTCGTTACTTGGTTAGGCGATTACGTTGCTTCTTACAGAAGTGTCATTGTGGAACAACAAAGAAGAACGTATCTTGAACTCTGGTTTTGTAGAAGATATAATGATGTTTCTTAATTAAATGCTCTTTTAAACAATTTTTTTCCAAAAAGCAAATGGCATATTACCTTACTGTAACTGAAGGAAAATATCTCTGTGGAGGCTAAGCTAAGAGAAAGAACCAACTACAAAATTTATAAATTGTTTCAGTTTGCATTTCTGTTCCTAATACTTATTGTTTGTAAAATTTCCCAGTCTGTCTTTGGACATTGTGTTCCTCCGTGAACCAAATCCAGTATTTCCCCTTTCTTCATTTGTAAGCAACAATCTTGTGGTGGATTTTGTCTGGGAAGCTCTTCTTCGGCCGTGGGGGTGATATGATGTATTGGAAAAAAGAGGCCTTGGAATCAGACGGGCATGGGTTCAAGTCCTGCTCCTGCCACTTTGTAGCGGAACCTTGGGCAGGTTTCTTAGTTTTTCTTAACTCCATTCTGTCCTGTGTAAAATAGGGGTAATGGTACTTTCTGGCTCTTTGCTGCCTCCCCTCCCGTAGCCACCACACAAAGTCCTGTTGACTGGGACCCTCACTCAATAGCCACAGATCTGTTCTCCCACCCCGTCCTTCCTGCTTAGCCCTCCAATCCTGCCCGCCATTGCACCATGAGAGAGTTTTTCTCCTGTGAGCTCTCTTAGCACCCAGGACTGTCGTCAGCCTGTTCACTTCTTTTCTCTCCCATTGGCTATGAGCTCTTGAGGAAGAGACAACAGTTTTTCCCACTTTGATTTCTTCAGGGCTCAACTCAGTGCCTCATAGAAGTTGCTTTCAAAATATGAAATAAATTAAAGCATGAATTAATACAGGTCTTTCAGGGGTTTTGTGTGGATTAAATGAGATAAAATAGGAGAAGCACTGGAAACATTGCATTTACTCAATAAAGGATAATCCTTTTTATTACTATTGTTACTATTATTGCCCCTACTATTGCTATTAATACTACTGCGTAGTATTGTACTGCTTTCAGATATGATTGTGTCTTCTGCCTATAGAAACCCAGGGGCAAATGCCTCAAGGGCTTTTGACATTATTAACTCCAGAAATATGATGAAAACTGCTGTAGGCAACAGTTTTGTTGGGTCTTTGTAAAAATATGCCCCTACCTCTACCTCCTTTATTTTCTGGTTTGAGTGCCTCTTGCAACCTTTTACAAATAAGTGGGTTTATTCATTCCAACATGCGCTTTCGCCAGTTGGTTGTCTTCTGTGTAACCCCTTGCGTCCCTATTCAACAGAGGCTAGTAATTACCATAGCAACCGCAGCATGTGGTGCCATGCGCTCTCAGAAACAAAGCACTTGCTCTAAAAAAAAAATCACACACACACACATTAATTTGTAACATGAAATTCTATTTCACGGTGTTCCTGAAAGGGAACCATGCTTCCAAGCCTGCCAACTCACTTTCCTCACAAGACTTGGGGCTCACGCTGCTACCCCACTCTCTCCGCCACCCCCGTTGCACTCCCCATGCACGCAATGATTCATTTTAAAAATGAAATTTTTATGCAATGGGGAAAAAAATAGGGGAAGGTTCCGGTTTCAGCGGGAAGGTGCAAAGGTCAGTGAGAGGGTGCACAGCCCCATATAGCAGTTGTTCCCGTCTGAGTGATGATTATACTACCAAGGGGATTCATTAAAATGGAGCCCATTGCTGTTACACTGAATGAGGCTCTCCATAAATTCTGCTGTGAGCCTGTCAGTGGCTAAGGCCGCCTGCAATGCTTAAGCACAGAGCCTGCATCTGTGGACTGGTGTCTGCAGCCTGACCCACGTCGCCTCCCCAAGTGCTGGGCACATGTGCACACTCGCTCCAGCCCCATCAAGAGCTCAGGGCCCCAAATCCTGCGTGTGCCCAGAAACTGAGAATTCCCATTCTTTCCGTGTGTGTTTGTGTATTTCCAACAAGACGTAGGCTTTAGAATGTGACAGAATAACGAGATGACCACTTGCTCCGGGTCCCAACCTAGCGGAGAGCAGAAGGGAGAGGAAGTTTCAGGCGGCTTGGTACCGCCACCTCCTCATGCTGGCCACTTAAAGAACAGAGGGAGGAAGCGTGTGCCCGGCACTGTTCAAGGGACAGAGAACTCTCGATGTCATTAGTCATACTCAAAGGGCAGGTGACAGAGGTTGAACTCTTTCTGGTCAGCCTCCTTAAGTCCCCTGAAGAGAGGAGAAAGCCTGCAGAGAAACTCTGCTTCAACTAGACCGTTTTTCAGTTGTTGTTTAAACCAAGTCAGTTGGAAGCCTCTTTATGAGTTCTGTAGCTGAAACTCTGATGTGTGTGTGTGTGTTTTTAAAATTTCTTTGGTCTGAGTCAAAAATAATGCATCCCAGTCAAAGGCTTTGCAGCGCCCCAGAACAATCTGAACCTTTCACTCTGTTCGCAGGAGTCCTGTTAGCCAGCCTTCTCTGATAACAGGACGGTCCCTCCTAGACACGGGGTCTCCAGCAGAACTGAGGGCAGGGCAGGGCAGGGGGTGAGCGGGGTGGGCAGAGGTATTCTCATTAACTTTTATCCAGTACGGGATAAAATGTACTAAATTTACTCTTTAAATGAATTCCTGGTTATTAGTTCCCTGCTTGGACTGAGGAGGTCCTGACACAGGCAAAAGATAACTGATACCGAGATGGGAATTTACAGTCCTTTATTAACGACCTGGAAAAGGCGACTGGAGACACGCAGTGCTCTTGGAAGCCACTGCCTTTGGTCTTCATGGCCCGAGGTCTGCAGAACCTGGGGAGGGTCAGGCTCTTTTTTGGCGGCGCGGAGTCCTGCCCGCCCCTCCAGCGGCCCTGCAGAAGGTCGCCACTAGAGGGCGCCTTTCACCCAGCGATGGCTCTAAGCGCTAACCCTGCCGGCGAGGAGAGCACATTTAGCTGAGAAGCGGAGAAGTCAGTGACGTGGGGAATTATTATGCACAGTTCATTTCCTTGTAATTTAACTCTCAGAGTAACAAAAGCATAATGTATAGCCTAGTTTTCGGGTCTGATTTACAACAATTTAAACTAAAAGATGATTTCTGCCTCACCCCACCCCCTTCTAATCACTTCTGCTGATATCAGCAGCTGAGAATTTTGTATTTCATCACGCCACTGTACCCTGCTAAAGCCACAGATCTGAGAAGAGGAAAACGTAAAGCAGGCTTCCTGCAAGCAGAGCCGGACACAGATTTTCACTTTCTGCTTCAAATTTCATTATAGCTTTGTTGTCAGTTAAAAAAAAAATTATGTCTTTATTATGGTAGTTTGGTTAGTATCTCTCACTACTTTTAGACATTGGGAAGTCCAAATGGGGCACAAACGCTTTTGTCCCCAAAGGGTGTATGGTGTCAGTTTCTATCCAGAGGTGAAAGGAGCCAGCTTGGGGCCCCCCAGGCGTTCCCATCTCACCCACCCTCCCAAGGCTGCCTTTTCTCCCTGCCCTTCCCTGCAGATTCCAGCCCACTTTGAAGTCTCCTTCCTCTGGCTCCTGGAGCACTTACTGACTACCAGCAATTTAGCATTTTGTATCTATTGTCTTGTTCACTAATTGCTTCATATGTGCATTTTTTTTCCTCCCCAAGGAAAAGGAAATAACATTTTCTTTTTTTGAGTGCCTACTTCGTCTAAGGCTTTTTGCTAAGGGTTTTACATGTGATTTCCTTTAATCCTTTTAACAACCCTATGCCTTAGATGCAATTGATTGCATTTTACAGATGGGGACACAGAGTCGGAGAGGTTAAATAACTTATACAAGGTTACACTGGAAATAACAGACAGAATTCGAACCCAGATATTTCTTTGTCGTATCATTCTGATGCCCACCTTAATTGTAAACCGAAGTGAGCGTCTGACCCTTCCACACTTTCAGCACCAAGCATGATGGTATGTGCCCAAACACACATACTTCTTACAAGAGATTTAAGATGCTGTCTGGGCTAGCCCTTGTGTTTTGGTAGGGAAGTTAGAATTGTCCTCATTTTAAAAACTAAGTAACTTGCTGAATATTAGCCAAGTTCCTAGTCTCCTTGTACAGGGCTTTTCCCACCATACACTTAATGAATATTATCTACAACGGCCTCATTTCCTTGGATCTATGCTGTTGTGTTTTCTTACCTGCACCTTTCCAGCCAAGGGAAGGAGGAACACATGTTATTTCAGAGATTTATCACAAAACATCAGAGCCCAAGCCTCTTTTATGGGATCTTGCCCTTTATCAAATTAACTGGAACTAAGGAGAGCCCAGGTCTCTAACTCCCAGCTCAGTGTTCTTTCCGAGACATTTATTATCTCGTTTCCCCTTCATGCTGCTTGGTTTAGATAGGTTTGGTTTTACCTGTAGTTAGGTGTTTTCAGACCCCAAATCTACCCTGCCCCCATTCCAAATGTTGGAAGATCAGTCAGGAGGAAGAAAGTGGATGGCTTTCTTGGCAGTGGAAAAAAAAAAAAGACCGCTTAGGGATAGAAAGAGATCAATAGATCTTAAAGCCCTTTAGGCTTACATTATGTCCAATATGTTTGGAAATAGCAAGTTGTAAGATGAAGGGGAATGAGTCAAAGTGTGAGCTGATGGAGAAGGACAGACAAAATCACTCACTGAGGTGCTCGAAGTTCTCTCCGTCTGGTGATTGGGGTTGGCAAGTGAGTAATCAAGTGGCACCCGTAAAGCAACGGTGGCTTTTTCTAAATGCCTGGTTCCTCCCAGAGCTCTCGGGGCACTGGGCCACTACAAAATCATCCAAGCAAGTTAACAAGATAAAGCCACTGAATAAAGTCAGTGAGGAGGTGGTCTCCAAAGACCCAGTGGAACCTACAAACCAGGATGCTAATACTCATCTCCGGTTGACTCTGAACTTTAGGACACAAGGGAAATTGGGGGCAGAGGAATGCTGATTCCTAACCTCTGAGACCACATTCGTAAAACATATGGAACAGATAAGAGAAGTACTGTGGTCCCTAAAGGGTGGTTTTAAGAATGCAGAATTTCACCGCATTTTGGGACTGGAGACATAAAAAAGGAAACGTCTTGTACATCTTGTGGATTTAATTTTTATTAAAAAATTTTTCCAGCTTTGTTGAGGTATAGTTGACAAGTAATAAGTGTATATATTTACAGTGTAAATGAGATGTTTTGATATATGTATACATTGTGAAATAATTACCACAACCAAGCTAAGTAACATATTCATCACCTCATACAGTCATCATTTTTTTGTGTGTGTGGTGAGAACATTTAAGATCTATTTTCCTAGCAATTTTCAAGTATAGATTTATATATATATACATATATATATATTTTTTTTTTTTGAGAAAGAGTCTCGTTCTGTTGCCCGAACTAGAGTGCAATGGTATCATCATAGCTCAATTAACTAAGGTCATCATGCTGTACAGTACGTCTGTAGAACTTGTTCATCCTAACTGAAACTTTGTACCCTCTGACCAGCAATTCCCCATTCTTCCCCATCCCCAACCTCTGGCAACCACCATTCCACTTTCTTCTTTTATGAGTTCTACTTTTTTACATCCACATAAAGTGAGATCATGTGGTGTTTGTCTTTCTGTGCCTGGCTTATTTCATTTAGCATAGTGTCCTCCAGGTTTATCCATTTTGTCCCAAATGTCAGGAATTTCTTCTTTTATAAGGCTGAGATTTGTCTTTCTGTGCTTGGCTTATTTTACTTAACACAACGTTCTCCAGTTCCATTCTTGTAGTCACAAATGGCAGGATTTCATTCTTTTTATGGCTGTATAATATTCCATTGCTGATGTACCACAATTTCTTTATCCACTCATCTGTCCATCCATTGACACTTAGGTAGATTCCAAATCTTGGCCATTGTGAATAGTGCTGTAATAAACATGAGAGTACAGATACCTTTTCAATATACTGATTTCTTTTCTTTTGGATATATGGTTAACAGTGGAATTGCTGGGTAATATGGTAGTTCTATTTTTAGTTTTTTGAGGAACCTCTACGTTGTTCTTCATAGTGGTTATACTACTTTACATTCCCACCAACAGTGTATGGCGGGAAGTTCCCCTTTCTCCTCACCAGCATTAGTTATTGCCTGACTTGTTGATAAAAGCCATTTTAACTGGGGTGAGATGATATCTCATTGTAGTTTTGATTTGCATTTCTCTGATGACTAATGATGTGTGGAGCATTTTTTCATACATCTGTTGGCTATTTATATGTCTTCTTTTGAGAAATGCCTTTTCAGATATTTTACGTATTTTAAAATATGGTTACTTGTTTTCTTGCTATTGAGTTGTTTAAGTTCCCTGTATATTTTCAGTATTAACCCCTTAACAGATGTGTGGTTTGCAAATTTGTTTTTTCTATTCCATAGGTTGTGTCTTCACTCTTTGGTTGTTTCCCTTGCTATGCAGAGGCTTTTTAGTTGTAGGATACAAAATCAACATACAAAAATCAGCAGGATTTCTATATACTACCAATGAAGTGTCTCAAAAGTAATAAAGAAAATAATCACATTTGCAATAGTATTTTAAAAATACTCAGGAGTAAATTTAACCAAGGAGGTGAAAGATCTGTCTAATAAAAATTATAAGACATTTATGAAAGAAATTAAAGAAGATGCAAGTCAATGGAAAAATAATCTTGCATTCATGGATTTGAAGAATTAATATTGTCAAAATTCTATACTGCCAGAGGCAATCTGAAGATTCATTGCAATCCCTATCAAAACCCCAAGATCATTTTTCACAGAAATAGAAAAAAAATCCATAAAATTCATATGCAACCATAGAAGACCCCAAATAGCCAAAGCAATTTTGAGCAAAAGGAACAAAGCTGGAGGCATCATAGTACCTTATTTCAAAATATACTTCAAAGCTATAGTAAGTAAAACCATATGGTATTCACATAAAAATAGGCATATAGACCACTGGGAAAGAATAAAGAGCCCAGAAATAAATTCATGCACTTATGGTCAATTGATCTTCAACAAGGACACCAAAAATCTACAATGGGGAAAGGATAGTATCTTTAATAAATATTGTTGGGAATATTGGATATCCACATGAAAAAGGAATGAAATTGGATCTTTATCTCACACTATATACAAAAATCAACTCAAAACCAATTAAAGACTTAAATGTAAGATCTGAAACTGCAAAACCACTAGAAGAAAACAGGGGAAAAGCTTCTTGACATTGGTCTGGGCAATGATGTTTTTGGATATGACCCTAAAAGTACAGGCAACAGAAGCAAAAACAGACAAATGGAATTGCATCCAACATATCTTGGGGTTTTTGGCTGTTTAGAGTACCAAGAAGCTAACTGATGCCTAACTTTAAGGAATATTCCAGGGGCTGGATGATCATGTCACTCTGCCCAGGTTTGACAGGACTCTCTGGCTCTTTGTGCTATTTTTGTGAGGAAAGTTCAGGATCTAAGAGAAAGAAAGTGCTAAGCTTTGAGGACAGAAAATCGGACAGGCTTAATTCTTGCCTCTGCCTCTTATCTGCTCTGTAACCTTGAGCCTGTGACTGTCCTTGTCTGAATTAATTTTCTCATGTACTGAATGGAAATAATGAATGGCAGCTCCTCCTTAAAGTCATCAAGAGGATTAAATCAAATAAAGCATGAGCCACATGGATCTAGGAAAAAGCTGGAGCCAGGACCAGTGGCTTGAACCTCTCAGCTTTACCTGTCACTGAAGTGTAGGTAGCATATCTTATCATATCCAAGACATATTGGCAATAAGATGTGACATGACTTTATGTATTACCAAGAATGAAGGGAAAAACCCCTGCCAATTAAACTGTTTTTCATTGACTGCAAGATATATCCCAATATTAAAGATGCTAAAATGGAAATAAAGTTATCTGAAGAAAAAATTTATCCTTAAATGAATGAGTTATGGCACCTGCTTCTCCTGACTTACCTGGGTGTTACCCTGCTAGAGTGGTTCCCGCAACAAAGATTTTAGTGTAGGGAGCGTTAGACTGGGAGGGAGGGTGTAGAAGGGGAGGCTAACAGAGATCAAATTGTACACTAGGGATGGGGCACACGGTAGGGGGCTCTGGGTGCTCCTGCTATAGAATTTATTTTAAGGGAAGAAAAATTCAGAATCTGTAATGGACCTGAGGGTCAGACGGATGTGCAGATTTCAAGAACAGCAATATTGTGAATGTTTCTTGAATTTGCTCAGATCCAGTCACTCTAGAGCAACCTGGGCATCCTTGGATAGAAAGGGTACAGGTGAAAAAGAGGAGCAGGCTCAGTAACTTGGGGCATTTGGGCCCAGCCATCCGCTGAGGCTCCCAGTCAGGCTAATGCATAGAGAGGGTGACGTGGTCCACTTGCCTTCATGCTGCACTGCCGACAGTGGGGACTCGAGGATGGAGGGTGAAGCTGCTGCAGCCACTGTCGCTCCCCCAGGTCCCCAGCAGCAGTGGGCAGAAGCAGCCATGGGGACTGAAGGCTGGCACTGCTGAGGTGAGGGTGCAGGGAGAGCAGCAGCCAGAAGGGCATTCAGGCAGCAGCAATCGGCGGCCTGAAGCAGCAGGGGAAAACTGCTGCAGGGCTGATGCCTGAGTGCACAGGTGACACCTTCTGGGCCCTCTTCGCAATACCTGGCAGGAGGCAGAGACCTTGGAAGAGAGTGGGGAACCCTACATATGCTGGCGAGGCAAGGAACCAGAGAGCCCAGAGCATTCAGGTTAATGGGATCTGATTTGTATTCGCAAACTGCTGGGGCTTGGGGGCCTTCCAGTAACCTTTTGAGCACCTACTGTAGAGTAAATACTGCTAGTTTCCTTTCTTTCCCTTCCCTTCTCTAGAAAGTGTGCATTTGAGGATCTTATCCTAATTTACCAGTGCACCTTTAAGACTCAGTCCATCCACTCTCATCATTTATAAGGTAGAGTCGTTTAAGTTGTGTTAAAAAATGTCCCAAGGTGTCAATTCAAACAAGATGCTTTCTTCCCAGTGCTGTGTTTCTCACCTCTGCTATAGCCAACATGAATCCAAATTGAAGTTCTGGAACGCGTACCAGGCACACTCTTGTCTCAGGGCTGTTGCACCTGCTTTCCCCTCATCTGTGCAAAGAACATTCCAGGCAGTTTGGATGTCTCACTCTTCTGAGCCTTTGCTCAAAGGTCACTTTCTCAGTGAGATCTACCTGACCACCTTAATTAAAATTGCAGCCACCCATCACCCTCCCTGTGTCCCTTCCCTGTCATCTACATTACTGCTGATGCACGTTTTACTTATAATTTGTTTATTAGTCTGCCTCCTGCCCTGGAAGTACAGAGACTTTTTTCAAGTCCTGTTCACTTGTGTATCTCAGAGTCTGGGGGAAGGGGGTGCCTGGCACATGAAGGCCCTCCAATATTTGTGTGAACATTATTAAAATGTCACACCTTTCATGAATCTCTCTGCCACTCAACGTTGCTTGGATTGAAAGAAACGTTTTATTTTCTTAGGCTCTTTCTTAATGTATCTTAAGAATTCTGTCTTGCTGCATTTAACTGTGGGTAAAGAAAAAAAAGATGCATAAAGGAGTAAGGAACATGCCTTATGGAAAAGCAAATAAAGGCACACAAAGCCAGCGTGGCAACAAAAGCAAAGGAAGATTATTCAGTCCTGGAAAGCTCAAGGCTCCATCCCAAGTGATAATATAACAATAACAATAATAATAGTAATAGTGATAGCTGTTGGCTGGTACCACCTGCAATCCAGGGCTTCATTTTCCAGACATGTAATTAGTATCACAGAATTGTCTCTCAGGGGCTTAGAATTCCTGCGACCTTATTGGGGCAGGGGGTGGGAAATCACAGGGAAACTGACATGAAGATACATAATAACAGGAAGTAGGAGTAGCAAAAGGAAAAGGAGGAGGAGAAGGAGGAGGCAAGGAGAAGGGAGCAGGCCAATATCCCCAGCTGACCCCGCCCCTGCCCACCGCGAGAGCACCCATTTTGCTTCCTCCCCGGCGTCTGCCCTCTGTGCCAGCATCGACCCGGGCTCAGGTGGGACCCTTTTCCCTCAATATGTCAAATGTTTAAAATCACCCTAGACATCTCCCTGGAGAATTAGCAACAAATAAAGCATTTTGAAAAATCACTTAAGACACCTTTCTATAATGGTTTAAAATTGTGAGGATCCCAGCTCAACTGTAGTCTGCAAAGCTTCTGAATATGAATACCACAGGATAAAGGCGCTGCCGGAGGAATCGTCCACCCTTGGAGGAAACAGTGCATTGGCAGGTTTGGAAATTCAGCCTTAAGCTGCTGGCAGAAAGGTGAACAGGGAATTAGGAGTGAATTTGGGAACTGGACCTCAGCAGTTTGTGGCACACGCGAGCTCACAGTTGCTCTAACTTCCTTCCTTCCGGCACATTGAGCAAAGCAGAAAGCATCCAGCTGGAGAAATAGACCAGAATGTAGGTACAAAAATGAAAAAGCCACTCTGTCCATTTTCAATCCAAATGAAACAACGGTCAGGATTTGGAACTGAGAAACCACAATGAGTGAGTCCAAGAGCCAAGAGAGAAAGGGAAGACGCGAGACTTCTGTTTGTGAAGGGCTCATCCCCAGGAGGAGCACAGTGGCATAGATTAGTGCCACTGCTCTCGCTTCAGGTGGAGAAATTATGCCAGGAGGGAGAGTTGCTGTGATTTGCTTCATATTGTACAGGTGGAGCAGGGTTTTTAATAATTACTGGCTGACAGCAGCTGTGTTTTTAACACCATAGCAACAATCAACTCCTGCTTTATTCTGAGTTGATAAAATTATCCAGGCCATGAAGATATTATTAAAATTAAAGCAAAAATGTCTATTCCATGGCTTTAAGGCAGTGCTTCTCAAATTTCACCATGTTTTGGGATCAACAGGGGCTGCCAACTAAAAATACAGATTCCCAGGACTTAACCTCTGAGATTCTGGATCACGGGAATTTGTAATGTTAACAAGCTCCTAAGTGATTCACAGGCAGGCGGTTCCCACACCACACTTTGAGACAAGCTGCATTAGATTTTGCCCTCGAGTTGCTAGTTCGAGTTCCAGTTCTAGGGCCCTCCCAGAGCAGCACCAGGGACAGACTCTAAATCTGCACTGGCTCACACAGAAGCCGCCAGTCACACGCGGCCAGCGAGCACCAAAAGTGTGGCCAGTCCAAACCGAGACGTGCTGTAAGTGTAAAATACACTGGATTTCAAAAACAGTATATACGTTAAAAACAGTAAAAATAGCTCATTCAAAAATCTTTACTGATTATATATTGAAATATTTTGACTTTAGTGGTTACATAAAATATTACTAAAGTTAATTTCACCTGTTTCTTTTTACATTTTTAACACGTCTGCTAGAAGATTTGAAGTTATAGTAGGGACTTGCGTTGTATTTTCAGAGCTGCTCTAGCTACAGGGGTTTCTGATCATA
Organism: Lepilemur ruficaudatus; assembly: GCA_963574885.1. Classification (NCBI taxonomy): domain Eukaryota; kingdom Metazoa; phylum Chordata; class Mammalia; order Primates; family Lepilemuridae; genus Lepilemur; species Lepilemur ruficaudatus. Next base: position 7,509 of record CAUYRT010050954.1, on the reverse strand, counting down.
GCACAGGTCACAGAAACTTTCCAGACAAGAAATAAGTATTTTCAGCTTTGTTCTCCTTCATCTTATAGCTATGCCTTTAGAAAGAAATGGAGGTAATTGAGGTGGGTCTAGCCTATATAGCAGAGATTGATAACGGGTAGCACTCCAGCACAGTAAAATCCATAGAGATGTTTTTTTATCTGCAAACTGTTAGTACACACAATGTGTTCCAAAATGTCACCAACATTTAAAAAAAATAGCTTAATACATATTTTTATTTCTAGCATCTGTTGAAAAATCTGAAGATTCAGCAACACTGAGTCCACCCTCCCGAATGAAAAAATCCTGCTGGCTTTCATCAAAAGCCCTTCAAAAGAACACACAGTCATGAGCAAAAGATTTAAATTCTGTCATTTAGAATTTAGGCATATAAAACCCATAGCTGTATATGTCTCTTTCCATTTTGTTGTCATTGTTCTATTTGTTTTCATGAAAGTATATTTGTCAAGGTAGGAGGATAGAACATATGTTACCTCGTACTTTGTTAGCTTGATTTATAACGTTTAAATATTTAGACATATGATACATGAACTTCCATTTCTACTCTTGATGCAGAACCAGTGAAAGTTAGGGGCGGGCCTAGTGCTGGGTACCTAAATGAAGATCAGTGGATCCTTGTTGATTGGTCTGGAATTGGAATAAGGGCAAAAAGATTTTTTTTAAAGAATGATGTTTAAGAATCTTTAGTTTCCTTACACCCTTTGCTTCAGTCTCAGCCTGAAGACAACTGAGTCAGATTCCCCTGACTGGGATGAGCAGGTGTAGCTGCCTGGTGGTGGGACCACAGGTAATGGCTAATTCACACTAGCAAAGAGCACGTGACTAAATCCTGCACTTCAAACTGCTCCAGTTAGGGTCTTGTTGCTGATCCTCTGGAATTCTCTAAGAAGTAAGATGCTCATCTGAGTAGTCCCAATTATTTTATATTTCACATTCATGAAGCAAGGAAGCCCCTGGCCCTGTTGACTCAGGAGGATGTCAAAACTATTTTTTATCTTTCTCTATATAAATTGCAGTTGGAATCTCTGTATTATCATTAGATGGCTAACAAAAGTATATGGAGTGAATATTTTGTGTTGTGTATTATATTAGGTTCTATGCAAGGGATTAGGAAGTGGGAATATGAGAAAGTAGGAGACCTAGCACAACGCATATTTGACATTTTGTGTCAAACCACATAGAGCCACCCAGCTGTATGCATTATAATCACCCTCACCATTCTGTGTTCCATGGGGCAGCTCTGTGTCCACTGGGGGACTGCAAGTCTGCTGGGGTGGCTCTGCTTCACAGATGCTCAGCCTGGGGCCAGGCCGAAGGGGCTGTGCTGCTCACGGCACGTCTTTCTCAGGACAAAGGCAGGAGCACGAAGGGCAAGGCCCACATGCAAGTTACTATGAGCCTTTGCTTGTCTCCCCCCTGCTGACACGTCATTGGCCAAAGCATGTTGCATGGCAAAGGCCACGGTGGGAAGAAAAGAAAAGTGAATATTTGTGGAACAAAAATCCAAACTACCCCAACTCCCCTAGAGTGAGTCCTGGTGGGTACAGGACCCTCCATCTCCCACTTCAGAGCTTAAAGAGGTAAGACATCCCTTCTCTCTGGTCCTTGCCCTGGCTCCACCACCTGAACCATCCAGAAGGGATGACTCACAGAAGGAGGAACAGTGGGAGAGACGGCTCACTGGGCAAAGATGAATCAAAGGAGCAGGGCAGTCGTGCCCGTCCTCCGTCGCTTTCTCACCAGATTATTCCCAAGACAGGACTTTGGCTATGTTCTCCTCTGCCTAATAGTCCCTGGGTCCTTTTGGTTTTTTAAGTCTGGTTCTATAGCCTTCCAGATGATTCTGAGAGTATGAGATTTAGCTATGATCTCAAATCTCAACTCCAGCACTTCTTACTGGTGACATTGTGTGTATGACTGAACTTCGCTAAGCTTTGGTTCCTTCCTCTGTAAATAGGAACAATACTGTCTACCTCGCCAGGTCCTTGCAAGGACAAAACAATAACAATATGTTTACATCTCCTAGCACAGGATCTAGTACGCAGTAGATCTTTAATAGCCAGTATTTGTTAACTTTTATCGTGGAAAAGTATTATTCAGAGTGGGGTGTAAGTATCCTGAAGGAAGAGAGCTTTGCGCAAAGTCTTAAAAAATTTGATAGAGGGAAACAGAGAAACATTCCAGAAAAAATTACGTGTAAAAGTCAAAGTAGAGGGGCAGGACTCGACACACTGTGTGTGAGGGACATGGAGGAGACTGGCATGGCTGTTTAGAGAGATGCATCTGCATGGGAAGGAAAAGGAGGAGGAAAGAAGAGAGGATCTGGTACTAGGCGGAGGCCTCTGACCAGGAGACAAGGTTTAACCTGGATGATTTGGTAATAGGCAGCCCTTACAGATTTTTAGCCTGCTGGCAAATACATGGATCTGCAGAAGGAGAGGTGATACCTATTTTACGGATATTTTGGGGTTACATGTGGGATTGTTTATGGTGGAAATGGAGCCCAGTTAGAAAGCAATTGCAGTAAATGCAATATAGGGCGATGAAAATATGGACTGGGCTGGTAGCTATGGAAGTGGAGCCCTGTGGAAGAAACCCATCTGAGGAATACAGTGGGCCCAGTGACTCTGCAGTAGCAAGGAGAGAGAGGAGTGTGGGGTCACTGCTTCATGTAGAGAGGGACTGAATGGATAAGCTAGAACAAATAATTCCTTCTTCTTATCAATACATAATCCACATACCATACATTTCACCATTTTCAAATGCACAGTGCAGTGGTTTTTAGTATATTCACAAGGTTGTACAACCATCTAATTCCAGAACATTTTCAACACGCCAAAAAAACCCCCCTATATTTTGGCAGTCGCTCCCCTTCCCTTGTGCCTACAGCCCCTGGCAATCACTAACCTGTTATACTTTCTGTCTTTATGGATTTGCCAATTCTGGACATTCCAGATAAGTGGAAATCTCACAATATGTGGCCTTTTATGTTTTACTTCCGTCACTTAGCATGATGAGTTCATAGTTTATGCATGTTGTAACACATATCGGTACTTCATTCCTTTTAGGGCTGAATAATATTTCGTTGTATGGATCCACATTTCATTTATTCATCACTTGATAGACATATGGGTTCCCTTTTTTTTTGGCTATTATGAATAATGCTGTTATGAACATTTGCATACAAGTTTTTGTATTAACACCTATTGCCAATTCTTTTGGGTATCCAGGAATGAAATTGCTGGGCCATGTGGTAACTCCATGTTTAACCATTTGAGGAACTGCCAGACAGTTTTCCCCAGCAATGATACCATTTTGCATTCCTACCAGCACTGTATGAAGGTTCCAGTTAGTCCACATTCTCACCAATGCTTGTTTTTTTTTTTTTTTTTTAATAGCCATCCTAGTGAATGTACAGGGATACCTCATTGTTTTGAGTTGCATTTACTTATGATTAATGATGTTGACAATCTTTTTATGTGCTTATTGTCATTTGTATATCTTCTTTGGAGAAATTTGTTCAAATCCTTTGCCCATAATAATGAGATTTTTGCCATGTCTTATGCTAAGACCATCTCCACAAAACACCATCTTTGATATCTCTTTCGGGTATAATTTACACTTTGTAAATTAGAATATTCTGAGGTTTCCAAGGTCTTAAGAAACTACAGTGATACCTCTTTTATTCCATTTGGTCCGCAAGTATGTGATCAAACAATTTAAATTGCACTAGGGAACTATTTCTTTATTTGTTCCTTCTTCATTATTGTTCAAGTTCATTGAATGCAATTGATATTAACACTTTGGGTTTTCTTTTAACCTTCTTTCATCTGATATCAAGGGAAAACCAAATAGAGTTCTTTACAAAAGTTAATTAATTTAACTTTATTTGAACCTCCTCCCAAATGGAGTTTGGTACTTCCAAATTAGCAATATAGAAATAAAAATCCTACACGAGGATTTTTTTAAGTAGTCATAAAACAAAAGGGTTGGACTAAATTATTTCAAACTTTTCTTTCAACTTTAACATTCCGTGATTCTAACATGGTTGGTAACTGAGATGGGATGTGAACCCAGGAATGCTAAGTTAAGCCCCCTTCCTTGGTCAAGATGCCATTCTTCTCTGATGATGTAACATTTGCAAAATAAGTCTTAACTGGTCCTTGGAGGCTGAAAACTCTGGAAACATAAGAACTAGGTCATGGAAGGAAAGGTTCAGAAACTAATGTATGCACTTAAGAGAGTGGTCATAGTAATTATTTTGTGGGTGAACTGTACTTATAGATAAAAGTCAAGGTTAAAAAATGCAAAACAGATGGTGGTAAGGCAGCGGGATAAAATTGTTCCTTGGAAACCAATGGGATTTGGACTGAGACATTTTTGAGAGATCCAAAATGTTAATGGAAACTTCAACATTAGATTAAAAAGAAGTACAAGGAAAATATTATCCATTTGCAATCTGCTTCCATCCGGCTATTAGAATGGGATTGAATAAACCTGAAAATAGAATTAGCAGGAAATAGAAGCTGGTATAGTGTTATAAGTTGGAGGTGAAACAAGTTTCAGAGCCATGGAAAAGTTTGTGTGACTTAAAATCTAGGCTTGCTCTGCTTTCAACACATTTCTGGTTTCCTCCTGGAACTATCTGAAGAGAAAAGGGCTAAAGAGAATGAATAATTTGAATTAGAATCTATGGAAATATTTTGTGCTTAGCACTTTCCTAGGATCCTTGGGTGATTTGAACCCTGGACCGAAGGAGCTAGAAATCATATTCTTATATGGAACCTTCTAGCTAGCAGAATAAGGCAGTGTATGATTGAATGTCAAAAACATAATTTATACGAATTATGTGTTAATCCGGGTCACAGAAATCAGGTTTAAGAAGAACATGTGGGACTTAGTGACCTGGGCATGGACTTGGAAAAATACATGGAATTTAAGCAAGGGAAGTAGAGATAAGAGAGCAGTCTATAGGAAGGACTTGGAGAGGTGAAGATCCGGTGTTGGCGACGGGCATGGTGTGTTCAAGGAGTGTAGAAAACAGTCTTCTCTGACTGGGGTGGACTATCTTACTGCAGGTGAGAAGGCTGTAGTGCTAATTACCTCACCTGGGTTATATCTCACTGGGCTCTTGTTATAAGGGACTAAAGTAGCAAGGAACTTTTTGCTGAAGGCCCACCCTAAAAGGGACAAAGTCTATAGAAAGAGAGAAGATAATAACCTAAAAAGAATCAGCATTATCAATATTTTTAAAATGTAATTTCAAACCTTGCCTTTGTCTAATTCCTTTGTGGGTTCATGCTGTCACAAGGCATGTTGTTTGGGAGAATCATAGAATGTAAAAACAACTGAAACAAAACTTAAAGTCATTAAATTCATTCTTCTCATTATATGTGAGAGAACTTGAGGGGTCAAAGAAAACAAGTGGCTTGCTCAAGGCCACACAGCTGGCAAGTGGCAGGAACCTGGCACAGGAATACATTGTTGACGCTTCAACGCTGATTTGCTGAGATCCTTATCTTGCCACGTTTAGCCAAGGATTTGTTCTATTTCTTTCTAGTATCATCGTGGGCAAAATGTCATCGTAGATCCTTATCTTGCCATGTTTAGCCAAGGATTTGTTCTATTTCTTTCTAGTATCATCGTGGGCAAAATGTCATTGTGTATCAAGTAGTCTAGAACCATGTCCCTCAAAGTATGGTTCATAAATCAACTGCATCAGAATGTTCCTGAACCCCATCTCAGAAATAGTACATGAGAATTTCTATCTTAGAGCTGAAGAATCTGCATTTTAATTCAAGACTCTGGGTGATTTTATGTGCTGAAGCTTGAGAATCACTGCTCTATAGCAAAATAGAATTTATCCAGAATGTTTTGTTTTTGAGCCTCAGATAGATTAGGTAGCAAAAATAATTTAAATAATCACTAGTTTGGTTTTTATATGGGCTGAAGAACTAGAGATTCTGCATTTTTAGTGTTGATACATAATATTTGTGTATTCAATCACTGGAATCCTATGGGGAAAACATGAAAACGTAAATTATTTTTTTACTTGCACAGCTGCAGGCTGAGAGAGGAAATATGTCTGAAATGTGTGTGTGTGTGCATGTGTGTGTTTACATGAAGACCATGCCCAGCGAAGAAATTGAACTGATAATCCGTGATCTCCATTTGTTGCCCAGAGTCCCTGGTCCAGATGTTTTTACAGGTGAGAGTTATCCAAGTTTCAAGGAATAGATCATCTTTGGCTTATGTGTTGTTTCAGAAAGAAAAAAAAAGGTGTCCAAATAACTTCGTGGATTTAATATAGCTATGACCTGAAACTTGGTTAAGAAAAGTATAAGAAAAAAAAATCAGAATCATTTCACTTATAAAATGGATGCAGAAATCTTAAATAAAATATTCATTAACCAAATATAATCAAATCCCCCCAATATATTATGATCATGAAGCATTCATTCCAGGAATAAAAAATGGTTTTACATCAGAAATTAATGGACAAAGGAAGAAAAATTATTGATTATCTCAATAACTATAGAAAAAGCCTTTTATACAGTTCTATATAGTGATAAAGTGAGATTACAGTGATCAATCCATGGCAGAGAAATCAGGCTGGATTGTGTATAAAAATATGCATCCGTATAAAAATATTTTAGTTAGACTTATTTATAAAACAATCTTTCAGCAAACAAGGACTAAAAGGAAACATCCTTAAAGGCTATATGCCTAAAACCTACATACCGTATTAAGAGAAAAACTCTGGATCTATCCCAATGAATATCAGGTACAAAATAAAAAATATCTGTTATCACTACTTATTGACATAGCTCTGGATGTCCTGGCCAATTAATTATATAAGACAAGAAAAAAAATTGGAAAAGAATACGTAAAATTTTATTTTACTTAAAAATATTATCTCCATTGAAAATTCAATCAAATTGAATTAACAAACTATTAGAAGTATGAAGAGTTCAGCAAAGTTGATGGGTACAAAATTGTCTAACAAGATCAATCTTTCTCTCTAGTAGCAATAACAAACTAGAAAATACCATTTTATCAAAAAGATACTTGCACTTGAATGTTTATCGTAGCACAGCTCATAATGGCAAAGATGTGGAATCAACCCAAGTGCCCATCCATATGTGAGTGGATTAATAAAATATGGTATATGCATACTATGGAGTACTACTCAGCCATAAAAAATGGTAAACTAATACCTTTTGTAACAACCTGGATGGAACTGGAGACCATCCTTCTAAGTGAAGTATCACAAGAAAGGAAAAACAAACAGCACATATATTAATTATTAAGTTGGAACTAACTGATCATCACTCATGTGCACATATGGTAGTAAAACTCAATGGAAATCAAGTAGGTGGTGGGGAGGGGATGGGTAAATTCACACCTAATGCACACTATCTGGGTAATGGACTCACATATAACTTTGACTCAAACTGTACAAAAGCAATT
>CAUYRT010050953.1:0-12641 GCA_963574885.1 Lepilemur ruficaudatus | reverse complement strand
AATTTTTTTTAATCCAAATTGGAGGAGTCACGGGAAAGGATTACACATTAACTAACGCAATAAGAATGAGCTATAAAAGTCTTCAAGTTTCTGTGCGATGACTGTTTCCAGGAAGACAGAGGGGGCAATATATCTACATTCCTTAAGAAGCTCAAATTAAACTCGAATCTCCTTCTTTCCAAAGGTCAGTCTCTTATCTCTGCCTTGTACTCTATGTTGTGGGGAGGGAGGTGGGGATCGTCACTAGTACATTTTATCCGACTGTGATCGTATGATACAGTATTCTTACTGCCCAACCATGTTAGCAAGCAAAAATGAAAAGGTACAGGCGGGAGTTTAGAAATTGATTAATTAGCCAGCAGCCAGTAGAAGAGGAGGGACGTTTCTGCAGTGGAAACAGCAAATCTTGACAAATTTTCGTCAAGAAAGGACCTGAGTCTGCAGAGTCACTACAAGTGATTCAGCAAGACTGAGCACGATTTGCGCGTATCTTCACCTTAGCAGGTGCAGTGTGGTGCCTTTAATTGTCTGCACTATGCTCTCTCCCCTTTAGGTTGAGGCTTCAAATGTGTCCGATTGCAGTCTCAGCAACCAGTGCGGTCCCTGATCCATAGCTAGGAATCAATAAGTGTTTGTTCAACAAGCAAATAAGGGGTAAATAAGTGAATGAATGCACAGTCTAAGGCTTGGAGATACTGTTAATAAATATTGGTACATTCATAATAATTTTGAAAACACAGTTTTAAAAAAATCTCCCACTTAGTTCAGTTAGCTTTGGTTACATCGTTAAAGAAGGGGGAAAAAAATCAATATGTTGAATTTTTTTTTTTTTTTTGCGTTTATGGGCTTTTCTAGAGTGTAATTAACAGACACTGTGTCTACTTTCTCTGGTTTTATTTTCTTCTCAACCTCTGTGAAAGGGCTTCCACCCCACGACTACACAGAAGCTTCTCTGGCAAAGGTCAGAAATGACCACAGCCCTGGTGCATCTATCTGATGGACCCGTTTCAGTCCTTCTCTTACTGAACTCAGTATGATCAGACGGCCCGCGGTTCTCCACATCCCGTCTTCATTTCCTAACTTCCCCCCCTTCACTGACACTGTCTCCGCTGTCCGGAACGTCACGGCGTGTCAGGTGTGTGCACACACCCACACGTATGTCCCCCCGCCCCTCCTGATCTCTTACCTGGCTAACTCCGATCCATTCACCCTGAGGTCTCCGCACCTGTGATACTTCCTCCAGCAGGCCAGGTATTCCTTCCCGGTGCTGTCTGCCCGCCACACACGTGGTATGTTGGTAGCATTGCATTTATCCACATGCAGCCCAGGCTTTGTGTGTTTGTGTTTCTGTCTCTGAACATACAGAGAACTTGCAGGGGTAAGAAATTCTTGTTTGTACATTTTTGCGGCCCTTATACCTATCATAGTCCCTGGCTGGTAATCAGTGTATTGGTGTTCTCATTGCTAATAAGAATAATGAAAATTAGTGCGACGAAGTGTAGGTCCTTGTGACGGCAATTTTTGTTTAAATGCAGTGGATGGTAGAGCCAGAGCTCTCTCTATTTCTGTAACCGGGCAGAGACACCATGGCCAAGAAGAGGATTGCTGTGATTGGAGCCGGGATTAGCGGGCTGGGCGCCATCAAGTGCTGCTTAGATGAAGGTTTGGAGCCCACCTGCTTTGAGAGAAATGATGACATTGGAGGTCTCTGGAAATTTCAGGTAAGCTTGGATTTTATTTGGTGTTAAGCACGTAACTTCTTTAAACAGCCGTGGCAATTTGGGTGGTGGTTTCCTCAGAGGGAACATAGAGCACGTTACATTTTAAGAAGTATGTAAAGACCCTAATCTCCCTCCTTGCATTACTGATTGACTGAGGAAATCTGCAAATATCTGTCAGCTTCACACCCAGGCATGACATTTATAGGATCCTACGCAGGATAGCTGAGATTCCATGTGGACATCATAAATATCAGAAAGGAATAGTGGCTGAGGATTCTTTCAACCGATCAGATGATATTAGGCCCAAGATTAGAGATGTCATGTATATTTTTTTTTTACCTAACTTGGCCTGCATAGGGTAAGGTAGGATGGTGGGCTATTGCTGGGCTTCTCCTGTGCAGTCCCGTACTCTCTTCTGGGGTTGTGCCTGATAACTGGCTGGCCCCCCTGCATGTTACACCTTTTGTCTATCAAAGGACAATGATTTTTTTTCCCCTCGCAGCTCTTGGTAGCAAGAGATTTATTGCCCCGAGGGGTTTGAGCATGGTTCCAGATGTTGAACAGGCGTAAGTTCCTAGGTGTGCCCATCTTGTTTGGGTGCCTCACTCTGCCGTCACTGGAAGTGCCCCGGAATTCCAGCACTTCCAGCCAATATTCGCCGGTTCTGGTGATCCCAGAGAGCCACTCCGCTCACCAGTCATGGTGGCATTGTCATGGGTATACGTGAGTAAACAGCTCTTCTTCTCTCGCTCCCGGCTCTCGTCCCTACCCCGGCCATGCTTCAAGAGCTAGAATATAAGACCTCTCCGTCCCCGTGGAGAGTGGGCTTGAGGCAAGCTAATCAACATCACCGTCCTACAGGGACATTCCTCTGGTGTGTCTGGAGCAAACCAGTGCCCAAGGAACATTCCTAGTGACCCTCAGGTAAATTCTCCAACCCGCTGTTAGGGTCAATCAAGTATCACTTATTAACCTGTAAGTTTTCCTACGGATTGCTTTAATTGACAGTCAGTTCTAAATATCCCGTAATATCCATCTTGTTTCTTCTTTAATTCAAGAGTTCATTCATTCAACAAATATTCTTTGAGCTCTTTCTCTGTGTCAGGCACTTTTATAAGTGCCAGGAAATATATCAGTAAATATGAAAACAAAAGTTCTAGCCCAGGGAACTCACATCCTCATGGGAAAAGTGAATAAAATAAATAAATAGCATGGTTGATGGTAGCAAGTATAGCAGAGAAAAATAAAGCAGAAAATGAGGAGAGTTGAAGAATATAATTTAAATAGGCTGGGTGCGGCAGCTCACGCCTATAATCCTAGCACTCTGGGAGGCCGAGAGGGGAGGATCGTTTGAGCTCAGGAGTTCGAGACCAGCCTGAGCAAGAGCGAGACTCCGTCTCTACCAAAAATAGAAAAAAATTAGCTGGGCATTTTCATTTTTGGAGGATATTTTCACTGGGTATAGAAGTCTAGATAAACATATTTTCATTTCAGCATTTTAAAGAAATCATTCCATTGTTTCTGACTCCCATCCTTTCTATTGAGAAGTCAAACATGCACCTTATTGTTGATTCAATATAACCTTTTTCTCTAGCACATATGAGAGTGAGGAAGAAAACATTTATGGAGCGAATAAAAGGCAACGTACTATTTTATTATTCCCAAGATTATTTTTCTTCTTTAGGATATTTTATTTTGATTCTCTTGTTTTCACAATGTTTATGTCAGTAAGAGAGGCTTTCTTCCGTAGAAAAATATCTCAGACAGAATGCCTAGTATCTACAAATCTGTGACCATCAACACTTCCAAGGAAATGATGTGCTTCAGTGACTTCCCCGTACCGGATCATTTTCCCAACTACATGCACAACTCCAGACTCATGGACTACTTCAGGATGTACACCAAACACTTTGGCCTCCTGCATTATATTCGTTTTAAGGTAAAAATCTAAATGATATATTGCACAATAAATGTGTGTGTATGTGTGTGCATGTTTGCAGACACACTCATGCACACATAAGAATTATACTTGGCATCTTCTAGTGTGATCAGAGGAAGAGATCGTTAGTGAGTTTCCACCCTAGAAAATCATCACTTATGATAAAGTAATGTTTTGGTGATTTCACTTGAATGTAAGGCTGCAGAATTTTGCCCACTAGGACGTCTTCTAATCATATTTTGGTATGGCACAGTAAGGGTCCTCTCTCTTAACCTTAAATTCAAAATGTTTGAAAACTTAGAACACTGGCAGTAGTAACCGAGCCAAATTATGTTGCCTGTATGTAGAAAAAGAACCAGGGTCATATAAAGAACACAAGGAGGACTTTTTCAGATCCAGGTGGTTCCCCCCAATCTATCTACCACCACGACCCCCAACTCACACATGCAAAATCCATCACCATAACCACGGTGGAACATGCCTTTCTCTCCGAAACTCAAAAGCTAAGCCCAGGGAAGCTGCACAGCTTTGTGCTACAGTAAGAAAGACACTAGGAAGACTATTTTCTTTCATGTGGCAGTCTTTCTGAAAGGAGGATATTTTTCCCGTGGCTTTAGTCACTCCTCTGCTTTCTCACAGTCACATCTCAACTGTTTCTATAGAAAATCAGATTTCTAATGAAACATCCACAATACCCTGAAAATGCACACACAGCAAAGTCGCAGACCCAGGAGCAGGAACCGAGTGAGTGTGAACATCTTAGATGGACTGTGTTGTTCAGATCTATGGGGTTTGGAGGAGAAGGGATTAAAACTGGGGTGACAGTGTGCCATCTGTGTTGTGCCCGTGTTCTCAGACCAAAGTGCGGAGTGTACGGAAGCACCCAGATTTTCCTTTCAACGGACAATGGGATGTTGTTGTGGAGACTGATGGGAAACAGGAGACTCTGGTCTTTGACGGCGTCTTGGTCTGCAGTGGACACCACACAGACCCCTACCTACCACTTCAGTCCTTCCCAGGTATGTCACAACGAATCTATTTGAGATACTTTCAGAGCAAAATGATTGCGCATGAATTTTATTACTAGAATTAATAAAATTTCTCCGGTAATATTTAATAGCAGACAACTATCTGTCCAACATTTATGTTAACATGGTGACACTAGCGTACAAAAATAGTCAAAGACAACACTTCTTAAGTTTTTACTTACTATAGTTTCATATGATTTCTAACAAGTAACAAAAACTAGCCCACATTTAAATGGCTTTACTTTCGTGTCCATTCACCTGACCTCACTTTCTTCCAGGGAAAGAGAAATTAGTAACAAAAAAAAGGAGGGGGCGGGGACAAATGACAAGCAGAAAAGAAAAACCAAAAAGCTGGCAAATCCACAAACTTAGAAATCTTAAAGTTTGGGACACGATCTCAAATAACGTTAATTTATCATGGATTTTCATTGGTTGATAAAAACAATGCAGCTGTTGCTCCCTCTGAATTTTGTTGGGTAAAATGGGTCACATTTCAAAGGAGACTATTTGTTAGGGGGAAGAAAAAAAACCCTCCCAACTCCCCTCTCTAGAGCCTCTCCCCTTACTCGTGTTCCATTTCCCTTCCCTTCCAATCAGTTGCAATGAGGAGTCAATCAAGAAATACTTGATATGTCAGTGCCTTTCCATGATGCCTGACAAGCCATCCTAAGAAACCCTTTGGGGGTGGAAACAAACTGAAAATAGAAGAGTCCTAGACGGAAATCGGGGGACTTAAACTTGATTTTGGTGTCCAACTCACTAGCTGAGTTACATATAACAAATGCCAAACCCTCCTGTGTCTACACACATACACAATCATTTTTAAAATGAAAGTGCTTGATCTTCTGAATGTTAAAGTGCAATATATTATGGAAATAATTATATAATTATGATGTGATTATCTCAATTAATTAAAATTATATTAATAACTGTCATATATGTATCAGCTTCTTTTTTACTTGCTTCTTGGCTGAGAGACGCTCCCTATAGACAGACATGCTGGAAATGTATTTGAGTAAGTTTCAGGGGAGAAAGAGACATAAATATACCCACAAGGAGATGGCTTCTGAGAATGCCAGGCACAGAGCGGGGACCACTATGACGCCCTCAGCAGAACCAGGGGCCACATGAGGGCATTAGGGACTTTGAAGACAGAGAAGTTGTCAAACTGATGAAGAAAGGCCCTATATCTGCTTAGAAAATAGTAAAACAAAAGAAAACAACAACCTGTTCCTGCTTCATTATTTTGCTTAAGACTGCACAGGACAATGCAATGATGAGTAAAATTAGATTATCACGAAATTGTTGTAAAACTTTCATTTTGGATAAGTCCTAGACAGCTGGACTTATCAAATACTTTGTAAGGTCACTAGCCTATATTTAGAATCCACGGGTACTAATCCTAAACTTATTCCCTCTTTCCCTGAATGCTGTGAAATATAAAATTACATTTTTAGGAGAACATACAATATTCAGTTTGCCGACCCAGACTGAAAGTCTTGCTTTTTCACATTACTGAGAACGTAACTTCTGTGTGTTGAGTTCGCACTGTAAAAACGACTCCTCATAACGAGAAATTCCCTTTGTCCACCAGGCATTGAGAAGTTCGAAGGCTGTTATTTCCACAGTCGGGAATACAAAAGTCCCGAGGACTTTTCAGGGAAAAGAATCATAGTGGTTGGCACTGGGAATTCTGGAGTGGACATTGCAGTGGAGCTCAGTCGTGTAGCAAAACAGGTTTGTTTGTTTTCAGCAACTTCACTAATGGAAACACAGCTTTCAACAATGGGAACCTATGCATTTATGGGGTGCCATCCAGAATGTAGGTTTGTTCCGTGAGGGGCCAGAAAAGAAAGTGAAATCTATGGGCCCTGGCCTCGAGGTGTTTAAATTCATGGGGAGCAGAGGATATGTGCACAATGTTAACTCATTGCGATCAACTGAGCTAATGGAGTAAAACATTAGCACAGACAAAACAAAACGTTAGATAATTAATCTGATTTTTCTCGCTACCACAATAGCACCTGGGTCCTGAAATAAATAGCAGTAATGACAAGAAGTCATTGGGAGTCTATCTGTGATCGCTAGATCTTGGCGGTAGAATTAAAGATCAGGAAAAGGAGGAGAATCTAGGATGATGACAGCTGTGTGATCCTCCTTAAATAGATGTATTGTAATGTGTCTATAACGAAGAGGGAAGATATAAAGAAATAATAAATTCTGCTTTAGGCATATTTCATTTCATACAAAAGCAATTTATCTAAGAACTTCATTTATGCTTTATTTATTCTTTCTTCTCTTGAAAAATTAATAACGATCTGAGTTTAGAAGACAATGAGATAACATTCTACATTCAGGATCGTTGACCACCTTTAATAAAATCTTAATTAATAGAGAACCCAACCTACTAGGCTATTCAGATATCTTGATTGTTGTTATTTATTTTTACTTATTTATCTTTATTTGTTATCATTTATCATCAGTTTTTAAGAGAAATTATTACTAAGCCACTTAACTAAGAGTTTAGTTTTTTTAAAAAAATTTTTCATAAGAATTTAAAGAGGTAACTACGTGGTCACGAGCACCAATCTAACCTGCCTTGTACTTCACAGAGTTGACCACTAAGAACTGAGATTCAACGTCCTCAAGATTGTAAAAGCACCAATAATCAAACAAACAAACAATTCAATACATTTTCTAATTGCATCAGCATGCAGAAAAGTTTATGAATATATTACAGAAAGATTTGCAAAGTCATTCTAGTTACATTCAGTTAACCAAAACACTAGGCCTGAACAATATGATTCATTAAAGTTTTTAACGTATGTTTTCATTTTGATGCAAACAGTACAGTGGAAGTAGATAATAGTCAATATGACGATTCACTTCTGAATTCAAATCCCTATTTATATGTGAAGTATAGCTATGTCCATATCCAGGAATTTTTTAGAAACAGTAATTCAGTAATGTATAGACTAGTGAATAAAGTTTTCTGTTTTTCGTTCAGAAATTTGGTGTCATAGATGTAGCCTTTTTCTGGCAATCAGTAGGTAGCTCTGGTAAAGCCTGGTGACCACTCCATAGTGTTTTACCTCCTAATCTTCAGAAGCCAACACTCTTAAAACTTGGTGACGGGTAAGACGAAATAATAAATAGTAAGGAAGTGCATAAAATAATTTACGTAAAATATTCTCTCTCTCCTTCGCTGGTTTGCTCTATGTCTGTCTCCCTCAGGTATTCCTCAGTACGAGACGAGGATCGTGGATTCTACACCGTGTTTGGGATGATGGGTATCCCATGGATAGTTCATTTTTCACTCGGTTCAATAGTTTTCTCCAGAAAATATTAACTACAGCACAAATAAATAACCAACTGGAAAAGATACTGAACTCGAGATTCAATCATGCACACTACGGCCTTCAGCCTCAGCACAGGTGATGACCAAAGGGTCTTAATTTGTGTAATTATGTGTATGTGTAAATAGGAAGTTGTCTTAAAGACAGCTTCTGGCATTTGACATTTATTTTGGTCAATTAATCTTATATATTCATTAAAATATAGCAATTATATGCACATATAGTACATATTATAGCACATAAATGTGTTTGCTTCCTGATGCTGTTCACTCGCTCTCTCATTCATTCAGCAATCATTTAATATGTCATTGCTATGTGCCATATACAAAAATAAATACATGGATGCTCCCTTCAACCAAGCTTCAAGTCTAGAGTAGTAAGGACCCGAAACAGATTAGAGCAAGGAAATGTGATTAATGCTGTGACACCTGTTGGTGTGGGGTGCAGTGAAGCCCAAACTAGGACTCAGTAATTTTCACTGAGGTTAGGATAAAAATGTCTGCAAAGATAATATGTTAGGGAAGAATCCTAATGCCCAGTCCTCACTGTGAGCGCCCCTATGATTCCAGGTCTGTCCCATGGAGGTTTCTTGGCTTAGAAACTCTCTGAAGCTTCTGGTAAAAAAGCAAAAGGTAGAAGTAGAAAATGGTACTAAGCTAAGTTAAGAAAGGGGGGAAAAATGGAATGAAAAAATAATATTTAAAAGAGTAAAATAAAAGTATCAACCAAAGCATCGACCTAAGGAATAATGATCTGAGATTATAAAGCAATAGTTTTTTTTCTCATGTGAGTACTTAATTGTCTCGAAAGGCAATTCTCAAAGAGCGATTCCTGAAATGTTTTAGTGAACAAGACAAAGGAATGTGGCATTCATTGATTCACTCATTAAAAATATTTAATGAGCATCTACCATGCTGTGGATGCAAAACAATATTGCATTCCACTTGAGAGAGAGGGATGATTTTTAAAAAAATACAGAATGAAATGAGGACTAAGAAGGATATGAGTAGGATCATGTCATAAAGAGCAAGTGGGGGAAGGAGGTAGTCAGATAATTTAACGGAATGATGGAGAAGGCATTTCTAAGGGGTGATGTTTAAACTAAGACTTGAAGGACAAAAAGGATCCGCAATGAAAAGAGTCCGGAGAAAACGATTCAGAAAGATTTGCAGCTATGAAATTTTTGAGGTAGAAAGGGGCTTGGTGCAAACTGAGAAGCAGAAAGGAAACCAGTGTGATCAGAACAAAGTCAGTGAGGGGAAAATACTATGCAAGAAGCAAAGGGGCCGGAGCCAGGTCACATATTCCCGGGCCGTTGGGACAAAGTTTAGATTTTACCCTTTCTTAACATTTGTACATATTTAAGATGTACAATATTGTGTTTTGATATACGTATGTATAGTAAAATGGTTACTATAGTCAGGAAAATTAGCATAGACATCATCTCACAGTTACTCTTGCGTGTGTGTGTGTGTGTGTGTGTGTGGCAAGAGCACCCAAAATGTACTCTTCCAGCAAAAATCGCTAATACGGTACAACATTATTAACTATAGTCCTCATGTTGTACGTTAGCTCTCCAGACTTGCTCATTCCGCATACTTGCCACTTTGTATCCTTTAACCTATGTCTTCCCCACCCTTCCCTGGTAACCACCATTTTATTCTCTACCTCTTTGTATTTGACTCTTTTTCTTAGATACCACATATAAGTGAGATCATGAAGTGTTTTTCTTTCTGTGTGTCTTCTTTCACTTAGAATGGTATCCTCCAGGCTCATAGACATTGGCAAAGGATAGGATCTCCCTCTTTTTTAATGCTGAATAATGTTCCATTATATATATAAATATATATCTCACAACTTTTTTATCTCTTTGCCCATCAATGAACACTTTGGTTATTACCATATTTTGGCTATTGTGAATAATGTTTCAACGAACATGGAGTTCACATTTATTATGAGTTCATGATTTCATTTCTTTTGGGCATATACCTAGAAGAAGGAGTGCTGGTTCACATGGTAATTTTATTTTTAATTTCTTTAGGAACCCCCATACTGCTTTCTACAGTGGTTACACAAACCTACATCCCCACTAGGAATGTACAAAGTTCCCCTTTTCTCCACTCCCTTGCCGATACTTGTGATCTCTTGCCTTTGTGATAACAGCCATCCTAATGGGTATGAGATAATAACTCATGTGGTTCTGATTTGCATTTCCCTGACGATTACTGATGTTAATGATTCATGATGTTTTTGTATAGGACAGAGAGTAATCATTAAGTATTTTAACCATGGGAGGGTCATGATTTGATGTACAATTTTAAAGGATCACTCAGGCTGCTGTGTGGAAAAGGGAAAACCTGGAGATTGAGAATGGAGGTGGGATCAAAAGGAAAGGCAGTAGCCTGGGAGAGTGATTGAATTGGCTTGGGTTAGTACGGTAGGAGTGGACAGAAAGTACAGTGGACAGATTCAGGATGGGATTCGAAGATGGAACTTGAAGTGTTTGCTGATGGATTGAACGTGGGAGGAAAATGTAGGAAATGAAGAGATCAAGAACTGCTAGGCTTTTTACTTGAACAATTGGGTTGTTAAAGGAGCCATTTCCTGTGGTGAAGATGGGAAGCAATCCCGAGGAAGAATGAATAGGCTAGGACGTGAAAACTGGGAGTTCTCTTTGGGTTACATTAAGTTTGATGTACCTTTGAGGACGTCAAAGGGAGATAAGTCACAGCAGGGAGCTGACTGTGTGGGCCTGGAACTCAAAGGAGAGGTCTGAGCTTGACATATAAATAATTATTTTTATTTCAGAATATTACAGGGGTACAAATGTTTACATTACGTATATTGCCTTTGCCCCACATGAGTCAGAGCTTCAAGCATATCCATTCCCCAGACGGTGTGCACCGCATCCATTAGGTGTCAGTATACCCATCTTCTTCTCCCCCCCCACCTGCCCGACACCCAGTGAATGTTACTACCATATGTGCACGTAAGTGTTGATCAGTTAGTACCAGTTTGGTGGTGAGTACATGTGGTGCTTGTTTCTCCATTCTTGGGATACTTCACTTAGTAGAATGGGCTCCAGCTCTATCCAGGGTAATACAAGAGGTGCTAGATCACCATTGCTTTTTGTGGCTGAGGAGCACTTAACTAAATAACTTCTATTAGGCTCACTGTAACACATTTTCATGACTTTTGCAATCTGTTCTTTCAAAATCTTTAATTACAAGAAAAAGCAGAAAGGAAGATTCTGATAACAGAAAACCATATATATGATCCCCTTTTCCTCCTGTCCTAACTCTATTTTTGTCCCCTGAGCCAGACGGTTGCTTGAGCCTGAGGGCAGCAGGGATCAGTTAGGCTTTGAGCTCTATGCTGTCTTCCCCATGGGTCAGACAAGTGCCTGGAGACCAGCTTCAGTGATCTCCAAAGCAGGACAGGAGGGTGGAAGATCCTGGAAAGAACTTAGTGTGGAACTGTTTAGTGAAAGTCAGCATCAGCCCTTCATGGCGAATGCCTGGCCCTAGCACTGATGTCAAACAAGAAAGATGAGTGAGGAGGCTGAGTCCTCCCTGAGGTCATGGAAGTCCTAGCAGTGAGGGGACAAGAAGGCTTTATCCAGGTACCTCCCTAAGAGAAGGGATGCTTGCTAGTTTCCATATCTTGGGCTCATGCAAGTGGTCTAATTCCCCTTTTACCACCGACACAACATTCACCACAAGGGTATTCTAATAACCAGACATCAGCCCAATAGGCTGTCAAAGAAAAATACCATCCCTTATGAATGAATGAGTATCCAGGGAGAAGAAGATGAGTCAGAAACTCAGAACACATGCCTATGGAAACAGAGGAAGAAAGAAAAGTCAACTTGCATGAAAACATTTTAAGAAAATTCAAGTGCCACATGAAATATTCTTTAGAGTTTAAAAATTTCGTTTGCCAACTAAAGACAACATCTGATAGACTGAAGAAAAAAAATAGTTACTAGGTAGACTAAGAGAGATTAGAACAGATGGAAGAGACACAATATTGAAAAAAATAATAGAAGAAAAAATTTTCAGATTGAAAAGAGACCACTGAACTTCAGGATGGATTTTTTAAAGCACACACAAATATGCCCTCTCACACACGCATACCCTTATGTAGAGTTCCTCAGTTTCCCTCACTTTTTTTTCTGTCCTGGCCAAGAAATATTGACCAGCTGCATGTTCTTCCCTGAAGGATTAAACCCAAGCTTTGGCCTTGACCATTTCCAGGCACACATAGAGGTGTTTAGGTTGTTGCCCAAAACACTGAAACAAACTAGCCCCAGCCCTAAGCCACGTTCCTTAAAGCCTCCTATAAACTTTATAGTGTGACCCCCTCCTTGAGAATACACCTATGTAGAACATTCCTCGTCTCGTCTGCCGCCAGGATACACTGCAGCCCCCTCTGTGTGTCGGTTCCCCTAGTAGACGCTTTGGACTGATCTTCCTGACATTTCGTGCTTCTGTCTTTGGAATCCCAACCAGTCCTATCTCAGAACAGTCTGGGGTTTTCCCTTGTGGTAATCCCCAGCCACGCTAAAAGAAAGATACATATAATAGATAGATAGGTG
>CAUYRT010050951.1:0-28242 GCA_963574885.1 Lepilemur ruficaudatus | reverse complement strand
AATATATAGAAAAAATTAGCAGGGCATGGTGGCACATGCCTATAGTCCCAGCTACTTGGGAGGCTAAGGCAGAAGGATTGCTTGAGCCCAGGAGTTTGAGGTTGCTGTGAGCTAGGCTGACGCCACGGCACTCTAGCCCAGGCAACAGAGTGAGACTCTGTCTCAAAAAAAAAAAAGAAAAAAAAGAAAAAAAAAAAAATCCAGGGCTGACTCCCCACCTTGTGCATACCTTACTTTTTCTACCTGGCTGCCGCTCCTCTATCTAGAAGGCAACTCAGTCACTGACCAACCCATCATTGTGCTTTTAATCCATTCTACTGTCCAAAAATGGCAGAGTTACCAAACGATGTTTAACTGAACCTTAGGGAAAACATTAAGCTTGAGGGGTTAGATCACCTTGGCTAATATCACCTTATAGCTAAGAAACTGAGGCTACATGAGGTACAATGACAAGCCATGGCTGGCAGAGGTTTAAAGGTGGTGCCTGCACTAAAACCCCAGGTCCCCTGACTCTCAGGTGCTCCTTCCGCCCCTCAACCCTCAAGAATCTCCTCCAGCAGATAGGATCGGGGATAACATCAGGGCTGAAGTTCTAATTGTCTCATGTCTTTCCTTATGAAAGTCCATCTGGGGGAATTTCAATTTGCTTCTAATTATCACTCAGATAAAGAGAAAGCATATATTACTCTAGCACTTTAACAATTGCTAAGTGTCCATCAAGTACAAAAAGAGAGAAAAAGAAAGTTTAATCAAAGAACAAAACAAAGGGGTTGGGGTATTTGGTATCAAAGAATTGTGTGTGGAACATGCTAGTATCTAAACTCCAGCCTCAGAATTTAGAGTCTCTGCCTTTTATCTTGTAGTAGTATCACTGTATAAAAGAAGAAAGTCCCAGTTAATCAATTCAATCAATCAAAAAACTTCCGGGGACTTACTAGGTTTAGGGATCATGGGGAAATCACAAGAAAGAAACACACAGTTACCCATCTGCTGGTGTTTACAAATGAAGGTATATTTGGTGAAAGGGGAGAGGTGGATAAAAAGTGGCAAACAGAAATAGGACACAGACAATAGAGTCACTATCTTCCCCCAAGCTTTTGTCTTTCACCGGGCCTGAGGCTAGCCTAAGGGAAAGTACCAAGGCTGGTGTAATTCCCAATGCACACAGCTCTGCCGTAGCTGGATGGTCCCAACATGGTGGGGTGGGGGTTGGGGGGCGGTGCTGAAACTGACTCTCTTAGTGAGGTTCAAAAACCTCAAGTGTATCTTTAAGGCAAGAAGACTGAAAAGAGAATGGAGTGATACAGCAAATCAAGATCACAAGGAAAATGAGGTCTCCTACAGGCCTTTAAAAAAGTGAAAGAGGGATCATTTTGTAACGTAACCAAAGACTGAGGAGTGTATTGTAGGGGACAGAATACAAACCAGACATTAAACAGCAGACGTGAAAACTTACCCTGATAAAGGAGTACAGATTAGAAAGCTACAGATGCCAAAGACCAAAAATGGAAGAATGTGAAAAATACAGAAGGTAAGATGACACTATAGTAAGCAGAGCCTCTTGTGAAAAAAAAAAAAAAAAATCTAGCAGGCTTCATTCCCTCAACTACCATCAGCATAAGAAAACGAGGGCCAGCCACTATATTCACCTTGGCTGCAATGCATCTGAGCTTCCCTTCTCTAGCTCTCCAGTTGTCCACCTGTAAATGGGGGAACTGGATTCAATGGCCACTCAGTAGTGATCACCCTTCCTTAAAATGCCTCCCACAGGACTATAGAGGCCACAGCATTACCAAGACATGCTCTGCCAACACAGGACCAAGCCAACAGCACTGTACTGTGGCCAGATTTTCTAAGAGAAGTCCTTGTCAAGGGTACTTGTGCTATCTACCCAGACTCCCAGGTCAGACCTGGATCAATGCTACATATCCTTCCTCCGAAGAGACTGTCACTCCTGTCAGAAGAGCAGTTATAACCACTTGGCAGACGGTCATCCACTCTGCTCTTACAACTCATTAGACAGCACCTTTGCCCTTACCTATCCTGTGGGGAGATATGACGTACACAAGGGACACAAATTGAGTGCAAGTCAATAGCTGGCAAAAGAGAGGTGAGATACGTACATGTTTTTCCCCTTCAATCTTCTTGTCCGCCACCTGCATTGCACTCAGATATTTAAAATGCAACTCCATTAGTCTGTCAACCTGAAAGAGAGAGATTTCACAGGCCTGAGTGAGAAAGAAAGAGAATACCAAGGCAGGAGAACAGTGGAGCACCTATTCATCTCACTGTCACTCCTTACAAAGAGAGATCCACTCTACCACTTCTTACATCCGATATGAGCTTTGCTTAGGGACACATCAGGAACGGATCAAAGGGCTGGCGTGGAACAAAGCAAACACTTAGGATGGACGCACAGTTTGAGCCAGCAGGCCCACTCCCAAAAGGAGACTATGCATTCTCAGCCCTTCTCTGACTCCTAGGAATTCAAGTTGTTAAAAACAAATAAATAAATGAAAATTCAAGTCCCTTCCTGCAAAGAGAAGGAGCTTGAAGTTACATACTTGATATTCACTTAGAACTTTATAGAAATTTCTTTTTTCAAACTGAAACCTTTCATGTTCGGATTCTGCCCCAGAGCTGATCTTTTTTTAAAAATGTCTGAGTAAAATCTTTTTAGTTGCTTTCCAGTCAGAAGAGAGTGCAAGAAAAACTCCTTCAGCAACTTGAAAAAAGGCCCTGACTTTTGCTCGGCAATAACTTAAAAATCAGTTTTAAGTTTAGCAATGTCATGCTTCAAACATGGCCTGAGGAATACTCAAGTGGGTCTGAAAAAGTTTCATTCTCCCTAAGACTTGAAAAAAGCTGCAGGAATACTGTGAAGCTAGCCAAAATTCCTGGCTTATCTTTTTATCGGGCTGGCACCACCACGGCTCTTGGCAACTCTGGTATTTATTTATTCAGGAGCTGATATTTGTAAATAGATGTTGCTTCAACATGGCAACAGATGGTCTGGGAAGACTGTGCCCAAACCCTCTTTAGCCAACAATGATGACCCTAAGACCTTTTATATTTTAGTTTACACAGTATTTTCAGGCCCACTCTTTCTTAAACCTTAAAAATCTTGATAAGGTAGGCAGGGGAGATAGGCAGCAATCCACATTTTAAAGAAAAGGAAACTGAAACACAGATGTTAAATGATGTCACCAGGGTGACTTGACTCCTAAGATGTTCTGTGTCCTAACCTGATGGCCTCCTCTTCATCATGCTATGACGCTAGTGAGGGTAGAGAAAATGGTCAGAGATAGGCTCAGAGACATGGTCTTAAACCTCTCTCCAAAGGAAAAGCTTCAGCTTTACCTTGCACAAGCAGGAAAGAAGTTACTATAGGTTAAAAAGGGGGTTTTGACCCTTAATTTTTTTCATCTGGAATTGCCTACTTATATCTAGTGTGATAAAACACATAGGCTTTCTGGACTCAGCTGCCTGCATTCAAATCCTAGCTCTACTACTTACAAGTGGTGTGTTCTTGGGCAAGTCACATAATGTCGCTAAGCTTCAATGGCCTTATCTGTAAATGTGAATAATACCCACACAAGGACAAACCACACAGTTTTGTGAGAATATATGCAATAATGAAAGGTACCTGTTCTATTACCCATTCCAACATAGTCACTTAATAAACAGCAGCTCTTGGTTACTGTTAAAAATCTTAGGGTTTGGCACAATAGATAAGGATAGAAAACATCCATCTAATCTCATTGACATGATCATTCCAACTTCCACAGCCCTTCAGGCTCTACCATTTCCTTATCATCATCTTCATTTTTTCATCACCACTCATCTAATTTACCTCCCACTGACTTTCAAGATAGGTATTAATGCCTCCATTTTAAAGCAGGGAAAGTGAGGCTCAGAGTGGCCTCAAAGGAGCAAGAACAGATTCAAATCTAGATGTCTGAATCCAAAGCCAATGCTCTGAATCACTTTGCTATGCCATGTACCATCCCCGAACCAAAAATCTTATTATAATCTACTTTCATTGGGTCTAAAAATCTCCTTAAAGTGCTAGTTGGTATCACTTTGAGGTGTTACTACTCCCAGGGGAATGCATTTGAAGATGAGAAGCAGAATAACCAGAAAAACCTTCGAGATCCCTAGCAATGGGGCCCAGCTGCTGGGAAAGAGATTTTAGGGCAGGAACATTCAACCCAGTGTCCCTCAGATCACATCAGGTAAAGAGCTTTTCTAGCCCCGCCAGTCCTGGTCCCATCCTTACAGTCCAACAATCACCCACCTTCTCGCTGTCATTCTCAGTGAATTTATTCAGAAGCCGGGTTCGCTGCTGCCCTCTCAGGTTCCGCAGGAGGGAAGCCAGGATCGAACAGACATGCTCTGGGTTGGGAAGGAGAAAAGAGAACATGCTGAGATCAGAGCAGTAATTATTACCTCTCTTCAAACCTCGTCTGGTTCTTTTGAGGAGGAAATACGCAGGCCTCTCTGACTGCTGCTATTGATTAAAACAAGCACCTAAATTGTGTCACTGAAAACCGAAATGATCGTCACGCACTGTATGAAAACATATTCAAAAGGGATGATATCCTCAAGGACAACTTAAGCAAGTGAATCAAAGCTAAGTTAGAATTTCCATTCTCCCTGGGAATTAACTGATTTTTATTGTCCACAACAGAACCTCAAACAAATCCCCCGTTTACAGAAATAACCTGTGAATAGAATGTGAATACCAGCCATGACATGGGCCGGTAATGAATAAGACATGTTCTACAGAATTCTCAAATTACCTTATAACTTTGCCAAGTAAATGCCCTGGAATTAAATAAGAAATATGACAGAGTCCCAGAGTGAACAGTCACATTCTGGTGTAGCCAAAACCTCCACTTTAAGTTTAAAGGTGGCTGGCCCACAAACACTTCAAAACAGTGGACAACGCCTTCTGAGTTCACATAACTCAGCGGCTTCTATTATGAAATACTATTCTCCTGTCCTTGGAAGAAGAGGGTAATTGAAGGGCATATTATAGGCTTCAGTTATAAAGAGATTCTTTTCTTTAAAAAGAATTTTTAAAAATCAAGAATAATGACCTTGAAAAGGAGGTGACAGAAGTCTACTCATAGAGAAATGGCAAAGCAAAGTTTATGTTGAAATAAAATGCTCATAGAGTGAACAACATTCTGTCTGAAAACTGAAGAGTATCTTCATATGCTAAGTTACCTTGAGTTCGCAACAAGTCACTCGACTATTGAGGCCACGTGTAAGCATTCCTACTTCTCTGACCGTAGCAAGATGGAATTTTGTACTAGTGTTTTTTCTTCACTTCTATCATGAGCATCCCTCACCTCCTCATTTCCCCAATCTCTTAACACCAGAGTGGTTCAGTCCTTAGGCTTCTATTTTCTATTTATATTCACTTCCCTGATCTCATCTTGTCCCATGACTTTGAAAACCATTTACACGCTGACAACTCATAAACGTGAATCTATAGGTCAGTCCTGTCCTCTGAACGCTCACTCAGACATTCACCTGTCTACCTGCCCTCTCCACTTGGCTGTCTAACAAATTCTTTAAACTTTACATGTCCAGAATCAAGCTCCTGATCTTCCTCCTGGTACCTGTTTCCCATAGTCTTTTCTGTCTTGTTAATTGCAACCAGGCTCTCCAGATTCTCAAGCCCAAAACAGTGTAGATGACCTTGATTCTTTTTTTTTTTTTTTTTTTGAGACAGAGTCTCACTATGTCGCTCTAGCTGGAATGCCGTGGCACAATCTAGCTCATGGCAACCTCAAACTCCTGGGCTCAAGCAATCCTTCTGTCTCAGCCTCCCAAGTAGCTGGGACTACAGGCACATACCACCACACCCAGCTAATTTTTCTATTTTTTTGTAGAGATTGGGTCTTGCTCTTGCTCAGGCTGGCCTTGAACTCCTGGCCTCAACTGATCCTCCCACCTTGGCCTCCCAGAGGACTAGGATTACAGGTGTGAGCCACCATGCCCGTCCTTACTCTTTTCTTTCTCACATCCCACAGGAAACCTCATCAGCTCTACTTTCAGGTTATCTCCAGTATCACATCACTTCTTACTATCACCACCACTGCTAGCGCCCTCGTCCACACCACCATCAGTTCTTACTCGGAATATTCAATAGCCTAGTGGTGAGTCCCTCTGCTTCCACCCTTGCCACCTTTGGCCTCATCTCCACAGAGCAGCCAGAATGATTCTTCAGGCTAAAACCTAAAGTCAGAGCTGTTTAAAACCTTCCCAAGACTCCCTGACTCAGTCTAAATGCTGCCTCTAACGTCAGGCTGTTCCTGCCTTGGGGCCTCTGTACTTGCTATTTCCTCTGCCTGAAATGCTCCTCCAGATTATCTGCATGGCTTACTCTTCAAATCTAGTTTTACTCTGTCCTTCTCTCAGCGAGGCCCTCCTCTGACTATCCTGTTAAAAAAGGTAATACTCTACATGGCTATTTTCAAGTTTTATCTGCTTTATTTTTTATCACGTTATTACCTTCTAAAATACTATATTATTTATTTTATTCACCATCTCCCTTCAATTAGAATATAAGTTTCATGAAGGCAAGGATTTTTGTCTGCTTTGCTCGTTGCTATATCCCTAGTTTCAAAACAATGTCTGGCACATAGTAGGTATTTTGGAAATACCTGCTGAATAAATGGGAAGAATCTAAGTTTTCAGTGGTGAGGTGTGGGTTGGGGAACAGACCACCTTCGAATTCTGCATATCTTTCAAATGCCTTCAAATAGCATTCACACTTCTGTAATAGTGCCTATCCCAAATTCAGAGCAATATTATCTTTGCATTGCTAATATGCTTTCAAACTGTCCATTACAAAATAGTCCTTAGAGTTTTGGACGTTCCTCCCTAGGTAGCTATCAGTTTCAATAAAGTATTTCTAATTGGTAGATTCCATTTTTTGAGTATACAAAAACATAAAGTTTTCCTTAAACCAAATGCTGTGGACAGAGGTATTATATACCTTCTCAAGACCTTGGGTTCACCCCGATATCTTTCTTTCAACTCTTGTGTAAAGCGGGGATTAAGGTGGTGTAATCTCCATCTACTGTAATCACCTACAGGGCAGGGTGGGGTGACATAGAAAGTGGAGAGTGGAAAGAACAGGCCCTGCCCCCATAGGAAGGCTAAAAACATCATGAACGCAGGGTAAGGACAGTGAATCAAGAGAGCTCAGCTCAGGGTGAGAATAGGATAAGAAAGGGACGTCTTTGGAGGAACCCATCAGGGAAAGTCCTATGACGTTTGTACATGCCAAGAACAGAAAATTAGAGACAGGAAGAGTCAGGGACATAATCAGTTCTGCAATCTTTGGCCAAGCAAGTTGGATATGGCTCTGAGCTCTTCAGCAGACATGAGATAGGCCCATAATAAATGCAGGGAATTCTAACATGACCAGTTCTGAAACTTTGAAATTACTTAGCATGACAGCTGGTTAACAACCTCCAGGTATATATATGACAATCTGGCAACTACAGAGGAAGGAAAAAAACAATCAGAGCCAGAGTTTTCAGATTATCTGAGTAAAATCTCTCATTGTATAGAGGGAAAAACCAAGGCCCAAAGAGAAGTAACTTGTCCACACAACTAACTGGTAGAAGAGGTAGAATTCAAACTTCGGATTACTCATTATTCACTGACCAGTTTACCTGTGCCTGTGAAGTGCAGGGTGTTCAGGGCCCCAAACAAATAACACAGTATTGCTAACCTGAAGGAGCTCCTTATCTAGTGGAGAAAACAAAATAATAACTATAGTGCTGTGTGGCAAGTTCCATTACTGAGGTAGGCAAAGGGGACTTGGGGAGCACAGAGGAGGAACAACTGACCAGAAGGATTCCTACTGGAGGTAACAAACAACGGAAAATCTTAAAAAACAAAAAGAGCCACAGTCAACTAGGTAGAGGAGAGAACATTCCAGGCTAAAGGAACAATATTTGCAAATGCCAGTTAGGATGGAGTGCCACGTACATGTGGGAGAAGGGTCAGATGGGCAAAGGCTGGATCATAGAGAAAAGTGACACAGCTCTACCAATGAATTTTAAGTTGGGGAGAAACAAGATCAGATAGGAGTTTAGACCAATCTCCTCAGCAGCTACATTCCTTTTAGAGATCAAGATCAGGAAAATGTTTCTCTTTCCTAATGAATTTTTTTGTATTTCCTTATCAAGGTTTCCACTTTGCCTTGGCTATTAGGACCGCTCAAAGATGAATTTATACTTAACCATGGGAAGGTATTTCTTTCATTGTTTTATTACTGATTCCCTTCACTCCTCCACCAATGAATTTTAAAATAAAAGCAATGGTCTGATCTCAGAAGCTAAGAAAGAAAGAAAAAAAAATAACAACAAAAAAAGAAAAATAAATAAATAAAAGCAATGGATGCATGTGGTAAAAATCAAATTTCACAAAAAAGGTATAAAATGTACTCAATAAATATTTATTGAGCATCTATACTAATATTTTTCTTTTCCCATACTGCTCCTACTATCCCATTCCTCTCTCCCAAGAAAACTACAAAGTACCTTGTGCACATTTTCAGGGGGGGAATTTATATTTCTCACATATATGTATTTCCTAATATATCTCTCCATATCAGCATCCACACTTTTTTGTTTTTACTAGTTATCTATAAGTCCACTGAACTTATTTATCATAATTTAACTAGTGCTCCATTCATGGGTATTTTAGGTAGTTGCCAGTTTTTGGTTGTTTGTTTTGTTTTTGCTATTAGAAAAAAATGCAATGAACATCCAGGTTCATGTATTCTGACATACTTTTGCACACTCCTAATAGTGGAATCCCAACTTACGGTGAGTTGTATAATTATTTCATTATATATTAAAATGTAATAATAATAGAAATAAAGTACATAATAAATGTAATGGACTTGAATCATCTGGAAACCATGTCCCCGCTCCCCTGTCTGTGGAAAAACTGTCTTCTATACAAACGGTCCCTGGTGCCAAAAAGGTTGGGGACCACTGAATTAGAGGACCAAAAGAAATTTACATATAAAATGTTGAAAGACACTGACAAATTGTCTTCTCAAATGGTTGTAGCAATTACACTTTCACCCTCAGTATGAGTATCTGTTTTCCTATATCTTCACTCAGATTGCAAAAAATTATGACAACTCAGGTGAAAAATGGGATCTTCTTTTGATTAGCATGTTTTTTTCCTTGTTATGAACAAGGTTAGGAATCTTTTTCTATGTGTATTGATCAAGTTCTCCAGAAAAACAGAACCAATAGAATATATATAAATATTTAATATATAAAAGATTTATTATGAGGGATTGGCTCACATGATTATGGAGGCTGAGAAGGCCCATGATCTGTTGTCTGCAAGTTGAAGATCCAGGAAAGCCAGTGGAATAGTTCCAACACAAGCCCAGAGGAATAATATTTTGCCAGCTATCTGGGCATCCCTTAGCCCAATCAAGTTAATAAGTAAAATTTACCATCACACTTATGTTTATTGACTATTTGTATTGCTTTTTCTGGGAACCGCATGGCTTTATCTTTTGCTCAATTTTGATGTCTAAGAGCTCTTTATAAATTAAGGATATTACTTTTTCCCATGTATGTTGCAAATATTTTCCTTAGTTTTACATTTGTCTTTTGACAAATTCTTATTCAAAGCTAAGATTTGGTACCACTATATTGTTTTACTGTAAGCTGCTTCAAATTCCTATTTGAAAGTAAGATATACTAATAACTGCCATCATTTTTATTGTTTATCTATGCCAGTAGGCTTATTTGAGTCTGTATACAATTTTTTCATTGAATACTCACAACTAAGCTATGAGAATGGTACTACTCTCATCTCCATTTTATAAATGTGGAACCCAAAGTACAGAGAGGTCCATTAACTTATTTAAGATCACGTGCTTGAGTAAGTGGTTGGATCTCAGATTCTGATCCAAGTTGTCTGACTCCAAACTGTTAAGCTTTCCCTACCATGGTATAGGTTTTCCACATATAAAAGGCAATCATTAATGCTGTTAAAGAAGATAAAAGAGACCAGAAACTAAGCCATGGAAAACCAGAAAATATGCCTCATATTTAGGCTCAATGTGCTCAAAGGACAGGCTCTATGTAAACATGGATTTAAAAAATTAATAGTTTTAATAAGAGTAGAATGAAGTAAAAGGCCATATGGAGAAAGATATGAATAACAACCACTCCTCTATTTTACTGCATTAGTCTTTGCAGAGCAATTTCCACCAGACTCTAAACAAAGAGGAGATTTTGGGTTTCAGGCAGTTGCACAAATACTGAACCAGAATTTCTCAATAATTTTCCCTTTTAATCTTGATGATTAAGATGGATGAGGGAGAGTTGCAAGAGAATGTTTTTTATATACCTCTACAAGACCGGGGAGGGAGGGCTGGGTGCTGGAGGCACGGACAGAGGGTATCAGGAACTGTAATTTTCAAAAAAGAAAATGTAATAAATAGAAGAATCATCTTTTTTGGCACCAGACTACATTAGCATGCATTTCCACAGCTCACCCCAGCCTGGAGCAAGAGATACCTTGATCACTTGCAGTGGTATATTAAGAACAAATGACATTTACCTGTTTGGGACTTTAAGTAAAGAATAAGTTGCCAGTTTCAGGAAACCTGAAGCTGCCTATGTCCCTTCCATCTCTCTCTACCTGGATGTTGCGGCCTGCCATAAGCCATGGTGCCTGTCAGATAGGAAACACTTCAGCCACCCTAAGTTTTACACATACACACAGAGTTTCATTAGCTACTAATAAATGTAGCTTCTCTAAGAACAGATTTCAGCCCAAGGTGGTGTCAATTTTTCATGTACCAAGGAGATGGGGAGAGCTGCTGGCACAGAGAGCAGGGGAGATAACAGTTTTATCTGCTGGCCAACACCGCTCAGCTGCTCCGTCATTTCGACAGGATAAGATGGAGGTGAAGGATGGCTATGGAGCTGTCAACACAGACAGGGTGGATGTGGTAGCTCCCACTCCAGAGAACAATCTCTAAGGGAGGGCCCAGGAAGTACAGAACACACAGACACACAGACACACACACACGGCTCCACAGAGGGGAAGGCCAAGCAAATCTCTATTTTCAAATTACTAGGTAGAGAGGTAGGCACCCTGGCATGTAGGTGCAGTGTCAGAGAGCCAATATTGAAATTGTGCCAGTGTGAGTCCTGCCTGCTGGGCTCCCTGCTCAACAGTTAGACAATTGGCTGTCTCAGACACTAATTACTGAAACTGCCTGGAGGGGTGGCTCTGGCCCACCCTTCCCCCAGCTCTCTCTTCAGGGTTTTTCAAGGGTGATTAGCAATGAGTTAGACCCTTGAGTCTATGCAACGGGGCTAAAAGTTTGGTTTTCCAGGGGCAGTTGGAGTTCTATAATTTTCAGAGCTGCAAGGAGAGTCAAAAATCTTTGGTCTGACTCCTCTGGGGTTCTGAGTATAGAAATAATAGCCCAGAGAAGGGATGTGATTTGCCTCAGGTCCAACGTACCTCTGTGGGCCACTGGAATCTAGATCTGCAATTTTTTCCCAACCAAATCATGACAGACACTTCTGAGAATCTGATGAACACTTATGTATGCTATCCCTCCCAAAATACATACACAAATGTAACAATTTCCATGGAGTTTCAGCATTCTCATCTGTTAATGAAGGCTCCTTAGTTAAGAACCCTGATTTAATACACCCAAATCAGAGGTCTTTGCAAAACAGCACAACCAGACTGTGGCAGTCACTCCAACCATTCATAGCGTGTGCCATTTTTGTAAGGAATGGGATGAATTAGCATTTCTTATCTTTATTCTTACAAAAAAAAATTTGGTCCAAATTCCAGTAGATATTTGGTTAATATTGACCCCTCTCTGTGAGGATTGCTTACAGATAGGCCTATTGGAGTCCCACTGCTGAGAAAGACACACAGAGAAGACTAACTCATAGGATCTGCTCCAGATATGCCAATGAATGAATTAATTAACCTATGTGGGGCTTTAGGATCAGAGAGACACGGATTCAAATCTTGTCTCTGAAACTCACTAGCTGGTTAAGCCATGGACATGGTGCTCAATCTCCAAGTCTCAGTTTTCTTATTTGTAAAATGGGGCTGTCCCTCCCATCTATTAAATCCACTGTATCAAAGGAGATATGTGCACAGTAGGTGCTCAACAGACAGTAGTTTGAGATCTGCTGTATTGAAAAAGAGCATAAGAGATTCTCTCACCTATGCACCTGTCACAGATCACCAACTAACTCCTTCCACACTGCATCATGATCACATGTCTGCCATAGAACATGTTTCAGTCTACCTGGGTCATCCTGACTAGCCCCTGCTGGGTAAAACAGGAACCTAGATCACTTGGCTTTCTCAGCCAGTAGGGCTATTTTCCATAAATCAAGGTTGTTCTAACTGTAAAATGGAGCAAGGCCAACTTCACTCAGGCTCACTAATCCCACAATAAATTAAAACAAAGTGCTTGTGTGTAGCTGCCTATAATGCCAAATAATACAAGATTCTGGGAGACCTGTAGATAGCCCCAAGGCTGGTACTGACTATTCACTAGTTAGTGAAGGACACAGCACATCTTAGCAGAGATGGTCCTACCTTTTAATCAAAATAAATACACTTGGCCATGATAATCATTTTGCCATTTGATCTTCCTGCAAGAACTGAAGATATAATACATGATCTGTAGAGGAAATAAAAAATTGCTTTTCTTTCTTCAGTTTTATAGCCTAAGGACAATTACAGAGCATGAAGTGGTACATACACCAGCCATTTATTCACTCAAAATTCTGAGTACCTACCATGTGCCACGTAGTATAGCAAGTACGGGGACTGTAGAGATGAAAGACAGTCCACTCTAGAAAAGATCATTTTATGATTAAGGCTAAGAAATAAACTACAATAAGGTACCTAATTAACCTGCATGCATGGAATATACATAGCACATGTATGAAGGACCCCTAATTCAGTGGGGGTAGGAAAGAGGAGCGCTTGAGTAGGGGCGGCTATACACATTGGAGGTTAGGAGACCAGAATTGAGACAAAAGGAAAACAAGGAAAACATTCTCCTCAGAGACTTCTGGGAGAGATGCAGAGCTGGATGTGCTACACTGCAAGTGAGTGGCTGTGTGCTCACAGCTTCACGTTTTCGGTGGTAAAGTTGGTACACAGAAAGAAACCAGGATTTGCGGTTCTATGGGCACACTTAATTCTTGAAGCACAGACCTGGACCGTATGCTTGAAGTCACAGATAAACGGAATATGTATGGCCCCCAACTTATGATGGTTTGACTTACGATTTTTGACTTTACAATGGTGCAAAAGCAATAGGCGTTCAGTAAAAACCACACATCAAGTACCCATACAACCACTCTGGTTTTCACTTTCCGTACAGTATTCAATAAATTACATGAGATATTCAACACTTTACTATAAAACAGGATTTGTGTTAGATGATTTTGTCTGACTGTAGGCTAATGTAAGTGTTCTGAGCACATTTAAGGTAAGCTAGGCTCAGCTATGATGTTCAGTAGGTGAGGTGTGCTAAATGCATTTTTGACTTATGATATTTTCAACTTACGATGGGTTTACTGGGATATAACACCGTTGTAAGTCAAGGAGCATAAGTACTATTTATATTAACAAGTCTTCCAAGGCGAGGAGTGGGCAAACAGAAGGAAGAAGGTGACTAGGTTCACAGTAACAATTCCTAAATCTGACTTCCTCATTCTTCTGTACCAAGAGAGGTACCTCCAGATTTCAGGTGTTCTGCTGGAATCTCTGTTGATGTTTTAGTCTGGTGAATAGGGGAAGACTATGTTCACCACCTAGGCCACAGGAGAAGGCCTCTAGGAATCTTTGGCACAGGATTCACTCATTTATTCATAAAACAGGTACAGGAATACTACAGTGTATAAGACATAGTGTTTGCGGACAGAAATAATCAGACATTGATCCTGCCGTCCAGGTGTGGTCTGTTGTATCTAAAATTACATGACAGAAAATGCTACATGAGGTGACGGATGTGTTAGCTGGATCACGGCAATCATTTCACAAGTACACATGTATCAAAACTTCAAGCTGTACACCTTATAATTTTTGTATGTCAATGATAGCTCAATAAATCTGTTAAAAAATTTTTAAAAAAATAAAGTTATAATACAGAAAGTAACAGTGAATGGGACAGAGGCAGAAACTACTGATGGAGCAAACCCTCTTCCAGACAGGGGAGCTGGGATGATTGGTAGGAAAGGTAGCATTTGAGCTGAGACCTGAAGGACAGGTACAGGGAGAAGGGCCAATGGGAACATGGGTATTCAAGCAGATGAATCGATAGGAAGCAAAGGAATTACACTGGAAAGCAAAGGATATGCACAAAGAGCTGAAAAGAGACCAGTGGGGCAGAAGGCAAGGGAGGATGAAAGACAATGAGGTTGAAAAGATGGGGTACAGATCATGAATGCTGGACTATGAAAAGTAGACCTTAACCACCATCCTGATGGCCTGGCATTTAACTACTGGCCCAGCCTGGCTGGCCACTCTGCCCACCCAGCTTCAGAGCCTGCACCTGCCTTCCAGCAGCCCAATGGTTAAGACAGACACACATGGGTCAGCCAGAATTCTATTCTTAGGATGGAAATGTTCCCTGTCTTCAACCATCAGCCCCATATCTTGGCAAGATCTTGCAGGGCTACTTTAAAATTCAAGGCCAT
This sequence comes from Lepilemur ruficaudatus, assembly GCA_963574885.1. NCBI lineage: Eukaryota > Metazoa > Chordata > Mammalia > Primates > Lepilemuridae > Lepilemur > Lepilemur ruficaudatus. The sequence goes on along the minus strand of CAUYRT010050951.1, from coordinate 13,480 downwards.
GCTGCAGAGCTGCCTTTGTTTCCACAGAACATCTAAGGCCATTAGCTCTTTTGTTTTAAGGAAATCATACAGCAGTGTTCTCTCACTTCTGAAATTACAACCATCTCTGTTTTACTGCTGAACCTTGCTGCCCACCTCCTCCCACCTCCCCCAGATGGACAGACGTCCTGGTTTCTGATAAGACTCAGAATGCAAACAGGACGTTTAAAATACCCTAATTAGATCGATCTTGACTTCAGCAGTGGCGTGCTAGAATACAGATTAATCTGTTCCATGCCTGGCACTGGCAGCTAAAGTAGCAGGAGGCCCTGTCAAATCACCCCAAAAGATTATACTCCTCTGTCTTTATTATTATTTTTTCCCTTCTTACATTTCATTACAATGGACATCTGCCTAGCAGGGGATGTGGCAACCCAAGAAGAGTCACATGCGTGTGCTCAGCCACTCCAGTTGAATATTGATGCAAGTCAACTCAAAAACACTCTTCTCAAGACAGATGGATCTGTGTGAACGTCTATATATAGCCCCTTTTACCACATACACAATATACATATACTCCTGTTCTTCACAAACATTTACTGAATGTTACATGTGTGGCAGGCACTGGGCTAGAGAGACTGGGGACTTAGAGGCAACATTTATTGCAAACCTACTATGTGCCTGAGTGTGCTTTGTACACATTATCTAATTCTCACAACAATCCTAATAAACACATTTTACTAGTCTCTCCATTTGACAGATAAGGAACTAGAGTCAGTTGAGGAAAGAAATTTGCCTCCCAGAGTCTCCCAACCAGGAAGTGACCTAGTTAGTTCCACTATAACAAAACTTGGTCATTTTCCTCAAGAGTCAAAAAATACCCAATAGGCATATGAAACAAAAAAGCATTTAACCTCACTAGTAATACAAATCAAATCATGACACAATTTCACTTGATGAAGCTTTCAAAATACTTAATGCCTGGAAGGCTATGCGGAGGTGAGTTCTCATACTCTGCAGCACATGAGTGCTTACCATGTTACAATGAAACCGCGCTGCGACAGCAATCTCCCCCACAGATGGTAAGCTCTTCAAAGGCTGGGCCCACGGCTTAGTCATTTATGTACTTTCAGTATCCAGTCCTGTGCCCAGGAGTTCAACTAATGCTGAATCTGACATTGCTACAAAACACCATGGTATGCGTTAGCTTTAAGAGGTGCAGATATATAAAAAAAAGAGAATGCATACCTATTCTGTGACTCTTTGAGAGAACAGAGAATAAAAGGAATAGCTGACTCCCTGAGAGGTTCTGGATGAGCCAAATCCTGAAGAGTGAGTAGGAATTTATGAGAGAAACAAAGAGGCAAGGGCAATGTAGACAAACACAGGAGGTTTAGAGGCACAGAGATATGAAGGGACACAGCACAGGGCAGCGGCAGGGGGTGAGCGGTGGGGTGGAACATGAGGCAAGAGAAGCAAGAACCGTGCATGCTCGACTGCAGAGTCTGGCCTTTACCCTACAGGACCTATAGGACCGATGATGGAGAATAAGCAGCAAGACCAGATTTGTGTTCCAGAAATACAATTCTGGAAGAGGTACAGGAATGTACACTGGAGGAGAAGCAGGTCAGATCCAGATATTACAGAAACATAAGCAACAAACACAATGCACTACATTTAGGTATATCTAATATATAATTCTCCCTAAGCAAAACCTAAAACAGTTAATGACTTTTCAGAAAGAACCTGTATTTCCTTCCTTCTTTCTCAGGGGAAGAAAAGCCTGATATACTACAGCAGTCAGAAGACATGGATTTCAAGCATGTAAGAAAAACCTCTGTGACTTTTAACAGGTCTTTCCTCCACCTATTCTTGGGGTCTCAACATCTTTGTCTGTAAAATGAGAGAGGTGGCCTAGATGATTGATAAGGTCCTCCCTCAATTCAATTATAAGATTCCAGTTATCATAAAAAGATGTGAACAGCTACTGAATGACCTAGCAATTCTACTCCTGCATGTTTACCTGAGATCATGAAACATATTACCACAAAGATTTGTATAAGAATGTTTATAGTATCTCTATGCATAATGGCCAAAAACCTGAAACAGCCTGTCAACACGAAGAATGGAATAATAAATCCATACAATGGAACACTATCCAGCAATAAAAAGGAATTATCAATACATACAACAATCACAGATGAATCCCAAAAACATGCTGAAAGCTTAACCCCACAAGAGTGTCTGTGTATATATATATACACACACACACACAGTACGAGTCTACTCATAGGATGTTCTAGATGAGGCTAACCTAATCTATGCTGAAAACTTAAAACAGTGGTTATCTTTGTGAGGTAGGGGGAGGGATCTGACTAGGAAAGGGCATGAGGGAACTTTCTGGGGTGGTGGTAATGTTCTATATCTTGACAGAGTATGTATTTGTCAAAACTTATCAAATGGTGTACTCAAGATCTGTGCATTTCACTATGCAATTTTATATAAAAATATACATATATTTGGAACTCTAAGTTAGTGATATGCATGCGGAAGTGTTTAAGGGTGAAGTGTACTGCTGTTTGCAACTTACTTTTTGCATCAAAAAATAAAATGGATGGATGACAGAGGGATACGGATAAATATGTGATGATATACATATAGCAATATGTTAATTATATAGAATCTAGGTGGTGGGCACATGAGTAATTATTGTATAGTTCACTCAACTTTTCTGTATGTTTGAAAACTTTCTCAAGAAAATGTTGAGAAGGAGAAAAGAAAAAAGTGAGAGATGTGAACTTGGAATATGAATGATGAAATTCCCAAGGGCTACTTTTCCAACAAGGAGTTTTTATATGTCCGTTGTTTGAAATTTTAAATGCCTTTTCCATTGAAATAGGCCCACTGAAACCTATTTAACGTGAAATATAGTCAAAATTAACCCAGCATTCTCATTTTTCAGTTGTGACGAGATTCCACAAACATTGTCTAAGCACCTACTGGGTGTAAAGCAGCATGATAGGTGTTGCCTTTGGTTAACTCACTTATTTTCACCATTCCCATGGTATTCCCTTCTCTCTTTTCAGAATGTTCCAGCAGCATTATGGATTTAAAACGTGTTTAAGTACTGTCTTAACTAATTTACAGCCCTGTATCTATGGAAAAATGTGCCTTGCAGCAAGAAGTGGATATGCATGCTCTGGAAATGTTTCTTTGTGCTATATCACTTTTCCCTAAGAGCTCAGAGGGAAAAGACCAGAATGATGTGGCATCTAGCATTCCCTCTCAGGGTGTGGGCTGAAAGCATGAAGTTTCCTAGGTCAAGTGTTCATAAATCAGGGAAAGCCCATATCTCAGACGGGTTAAAGGAGAGGTCCACGAAGCTTTAAGTGCCTGCCATGTGTGTACACAACCATCTCCTGTGGAAAACGACTCCAATCTGTAGTTTCCTGTCTTGTTCTCTATGGCTCCTGTAATGTGCTTTGTCAGTGAGACCAACCCTATCACTCCAGCAGCAGCAGTGTGAACTGAGGAACGATGCTGGTTCTAGGGAGTACCGTTGAAGAATGAGCTGGGCACCAGTGACCCGAGGAACTCAGAGGAGGCCTGGCTACACTCTGCCCAAGAGAGATGTTCTATATACCAAAGGGCAGCAATCAGACTGGCTGAGATTGCCAGTTGCCTACTCAATACCCATTTTTCCTCTTATTTCTTAGTAACAGAATCCATTTTATTTGGAGAGGTAATGTGGCCAGCTTCAAAAAACAAACAAAACAACAATCACAGCTTTCCTTACAACTTGGTATAACCATGTGATTAACTTTGGGTCAGAGATTTAGGCTGAACTGGTATTTGAGACTTCCTGGAGGGGATACATCTCCTTCTGCCTGCCTGTCTCCCCTTTTTGCTTCCCTGCTGTTTCGAATATAGACATAATAACTGGAGCTCTAGTAGCCATCTGGGACCATGTGGCAATCTAGAAAATAAAAGCCAGGCATTTTTATAGGTGCTTGGGGCACATTAAAAAGCAAACAAAGATCCCCAGCGCTGTGATAAGAACGGCAGAATGGAATGACAGCAGGAACCTGGGCTCCCGATGACACCATGAAGCTGCCAGTCTAGACCTGCTGACCTCAGGACTTGTTTCACCTGAGAGAGAAATAAACCTTCATGTGTTCTATTTTGTTTAAATCATCATTATTTCTAGTCTCTGTTACTAGCAATCAATTGCAATTCCTAACTGATATACTTATCCAATAAAGTCTTTTCTAGGAAGTCCAAAGTAGGGAGTCCTGAGTTTAGGTATTTACTCCAAGCAAAGCTGAATGTATAATCTCACTCATTTCTGGAAGCAGCCACACATTCCAGTAGAGAAAGTCCTAGAATTGAAAGTAACTATTGGTGAAAGGCACATTCCTTTCTTTTCACCTGTCTCAAGGGTCTCCTTAGAAGACTTTTCTATTATTTATACATAGACTGTGGAGAACCTGGCTGGAGGACAGATATAGGTTTTTTTTTTTTTTTTTTTTAATTAACCTGCATCCTTATAATGGCAGAAATAAATGTCTGGAGTTTCAGCACCTTTATTTTATCTTTGCATTTCCACAAATACTCACCTTAGCAGCACCTATACCAGCAGCATGATGAAGAACTGGCATGAGACTAGTTTCTGACTCACCAGACTGAGATGTTTAATGAAGACAGCTATACGTCAGCGTGGCTGGTTCAGTTTAGTTTCCTATAGCGTATCACTTTTAGGAGTAGTTCATCTCAATTAATTTAAACTGATTCTGTGGCCTAGAATCCTCTTCAGGGGTTAAAAAGTACATTATGCAGTTACCACTCCACTCCCTACTCCCACCAACAGAACACATAAAAAAATCTTTAGATCCTGAAATGAGACAATCAGCCTGAGTATTTGTACTGTGGTTTTTTTTTCCTGTGGAAAGAGTCCTTTTCAATGATTAACTCACTGTATTCTCAAACAGCCCGAGAAGGCTGGGAAAGCAGAGCAGAACCCTACCAGGGCACGACACACCAGGGCCTGGGTCCACACGCCATGGCTAAGCATGAATGCCAGGATCTCCCACACTCTGCCCTCATCAGCAATGTCTCTGCTCTCCCATTTCCCACTTTCCTAGCATCAACCTGCCTTGGTGCAGGAGAGCTCAACACCACCGCCCTTAAAAAGCAGGCATCCAGGGAGGACTACTCACACTCCTCTCAAAGTCCTCCCTAGATGCTTGCTTTAGATATTCAGTTTGGGGGGAAAAAGCCTGTTTCCAGGGCCTTCTGGGAATGATCTAAACCTACCTCTTCCCTGCTTTCATCTTACTCAACAGTCCTGCCTCTGTGCTCTTCAAACAGTCACTACATGTACTATTCTTCCCACATTAAGCAGCAAAGTCCTCCTTCCAGCTGCTGCAGCCTCATGACTTGAGCTCTACATACACTTCCCTCAGGCTCCAGGGCTTCAGCTGATTTTCACAGAAACCAGAAAAGCCTGCTGCAGACCCAAGGCGGCCTTATGTTCATTTTCTTGAAGTCTGACTTCTTGACCCTTCTTCCTTCTGCTAGCCAGGCCGTAGAGTGCACGGACAGAAGGAATTTCAGTGCTGCACTAACATATTCTTTCATTCCTAGCCTGAGACTAACAAACTTAAACCATTCTAGAATCTTTCACACACAAAAACTACTGGAAAAACACACAGTCATTTCTGTTGTGAAAATGCTTTGGGATCACATTCTAACAGGGATCAGACTCATCACAGGGAGGAGATAAAAGAACCCAGTTAATCCTAAAAACACCCTGCATTTGTGAAGAATGATTCCATGCTCTGTTTCACTAACAGGGCAGTCAACAGTATACATTGGCACATATATTAAGTACTTTGTTATAATCATTTTCTCACAAGTTAATCTTTCTATACACCCAGTGCAACCATTTCACAATTATGCAAATGAAGAATTAAGGGCCTGCGCGATCTATATGCCTTTCCCAATAGGTCTTTCTTAAGAGAGAAAAAAACATTTATTAGTTATTATGTGCCAGATTACCATGCCAAGTGCTTCACATACTCTTTCTCACTGAATATACATGACCACCCTTGGAGTGAATCATTCTCCCCATTTTACAGATGAGGAAAAATAAGGCCTAGAGAAGACATGTGCCTTATTCATATTTTCAGAGCTAAAAAGAGCCAGAGATTCATGGATCTGACTCCAAAGGCCAGCCTTCTCTGCACTGCCTCCAATCTGCCTTTCTAGTGGTGAGCTAAATTTACTAGCACCCAACTTTCCAGGATACTGCTTAGCCGAATGAGTTGTGAGAAATAAGCAGAGAGTCTATTTTGAACAAAGCTATAAACTGAAACTCCAATGTCCCTTTTTTATATAAAACAGATGGTTTCTGGCAAAAACTGACTTCAAAGTAATTTCTGTGAAACAAATCCTACTTGTCTACCACTATGGAATTCGAGATGCATTCCCAAGGAAATAGTTTCCCAGCCTGCTTCATCATAAATATCTGGTAAAGGGGAATGGTGAGCAGCCTCGGCAGATGCTAGGCATGGTGACAAATCATCAGTGCTGTGTTCTTGCTGGTAGCTGTACTCCACAACTCCTCTTGCCTGGCCATGTAATCTTCCCTGTTCAGGAAGGCACCCCCACCAGGACTAGAACTCTCTGACATCACCCTGGTAGCTCCCAGAGACTACATGTGGTAGAGTGGGACACACACTAGCTCAGGGAGTAGAAAACACAGATTTTATTCTCTAGCAAGATAACTAAGCGCAGTAATAATCAGAAAGGCACTCTTTCCTTTCCAGGACTCAGTTTCCCTACCTGTCTATTGAACATTCCTCCCAGATCTCAACAGCTATACATTTCTTCCCTTTCTCTATGTTGGTGTTTCTCAATGGGGATCAGTAGGGTGGGGGTGGGGGGTATAGAGGACTCCACTGTCTGAGACATTTTGCAATTTTTGTGTGTGTCTCTGTGATGACTGGAAGTTGCCACTGGCATCCAGTGGGTAGAGACTGCACAGGCTAGCCCCCCACAACAAGTTACCTGGTTCAAAGTGTCAACAGTGCTAAGGGTGAGAAACTCTGATCTAAGTACTATTTCTGATATCTAATGGTATGAGGCTGAACTATCAACAGATCCTAAAGTTACCATACATATTTCCAGCTAGAAAAATGCCCAAATCCAAGGTTCTCATTCATATCAGTTATCAATTTTATAAATTAAAAATTCCACATGAAGTAAAATTACATGATGCCTCAGGCTGCCTTAACATATTCCATGAAAAAAGGGGGAGGGGATGAAACGAGATTGGCAAAATGTTAATTTTTTCTCTACCTTTGTATATTTTTGAAATTTTCTATAATAAAAAGTTTTTTTTTCTTCTGATTGAGTCTACTTAAAAAGATACAGAAACAAACAATACTGGGAGGAACTGCTCTAGTTCAGGCTGGCTGGAAACGGGGCAGGGGATGAGGAGGGGGGTAACAGCAAGAGAAGACCAAATGGGCAGGTGTTCTGTGTCACGCAAGAGTCTAGATTTTATCCTAGACCTATATTAAGAAGGCTTTAAAGGATTAAGCAGCAGAAGCACGTGATAAGATTCATATTTCAGAGGCACCTGAAACAGTTCATCTGTGTCTTCTAGGACTTTGGAAGGAGCACAGGATGGAAGGGAGAGAGGCAAGAAGCCAGTTGTAAGCCAGTTATAGGAAAAGAAAGTTGCAATCACCTGAGAAAGAAACTAAGGGGAACAGAGTTAGTGGGAGTGGTAGGAATTGCAAGCAGATTAAATTCAAGAGGTATTTATGTTATTATGTTAGTCATAACTGATACCATCAAATGAACTACAAGTAGAGATAGGAGAGGTTTGCTTTAAGGAAACCAAAATTGGCAGTAAAACAGAAGACTCTACAAAAGATCTTGATAAAGTTAATTTAGTAGATTTACAGATGATAGCTAAAGACGACAACAATATGTGGGGCTGTGGTTCCTTTCTGATTTCCCATTTCTGAAAGTTTTAGGCACATAAAACAGCTATAATATTGGGCTAGGAATGCCTGCTTAGGCTGGTTTAGAAGGGAAGACCATCATAATCCTGAATGTTGAAATCCTAAAAAATTAAAATCCTGAAAATGTAATTCTGGAAAAAATAATCTAAAATTCTTTGAAATATATTTATTTACATTTTTAAAAGGGGATTGATTTGAGAAACATATAAGAAATGACAGAACATTTCACAGAACACTTCACACAATAAAATAGGCAATAATAACACACATATTTTTGCAAACACAAACACTTAGGTATACTTATGACAGTTACATGGGTATAATAATTATGAGGAGACAAACCATATTCAAAAAGCAATAGGTCAAAAAGGGCAAGGTATAAACATATATCACTAAGGTTGATCATTGTGTGCACCCAGCTTTATAACTGTGGTCATCTGAAATACCATGATGAACAATCTAAGTCTTTTGATGAGATCAATCAAAACCCATGATGGGTTACCACTGCACATGTAGTTGCCCAAAGAGCCAAGATGTTGAGAAATTTTATCTTTAACAAATGCAGATGTATAAAAAAGACATCTTTTCATTTATTGAGGACATTTTTATGCACAATGCTTACACACAAAGTCAATGTTGTGACAATGTACTTTCATGGCGTCAAAGTTGCAAAAATGCATACAACGAATCAGAACTCTCTAAAAGGCTCTCTATAATTTATACCTCCAGTATTGAAAATGATGTGAAGATGAAATACATAGCAAAGCGAACTGTAAAAAATAATGCTGACAATTTAAATTAGTGGGGGAAAAAACTAACAAAAGAAAAAGAAAAAAAAACACAAAAAGAAACTAAAAAGAAAATTTGACATATGAAGAAAGTGTATTATAGGAATCGATTATGGGCAAATGCATAGACGCAGTCCATAAGAGCTGGCCAACGTTCACAGTCATTAACTATATTTTTAAGTCTTGCATCACAATAAATAGCTGCTTTTTTTTTTTCTTTTAGTACATGGCTCTCCCGAGAGAATACATTCACATTCATTTTCTAAATGGGCTGATCTTTTTGAAATTCTATGATTCCTGTGATTGTGCTTTTGGGGATTTTAGACATTAGGATTTTAGACTTTAAGGGATTTCAACATTCAGGATTGTGGCGTTCAGGATTGCATCTTTTGGGATTAAGATCTCAACTCGTTTAGGAGAAGCTGACCTGGCCCAGATCCTCTGCACTCCTGGTCCCCCTACTAGTCTTGACAAAGACAGCAGTCTGGCTGATCGAGCTTACAGTCAAACTCCAAGACCACAACACTGGAACACCTGCCTTTCCCAGACTCCCATGTCATTTTCTTTGCCTGTTTATGTGCTTTCCCCTCCTGACTACAAGCTCTTGCATTTCCTGTGCACTTGGGAAGTTCCAACTCACTTTAGTCTTTCTAATCTCCTTGGGGAAGCTATCGAAACCTCTCCTGAAGTAGACGGGAAGTCTATTTCTTCCTTCTGTGCCTCCAATTGCGACTTGCACCTACCTCTTTTATAACTTCTAACGTATTTACTGAAATCGCTATTTATATGTTGCCTCTTCACACGAAGGTGAGTGCCTCCAGGGTGGGACCTGAGGTGGTTCATCTGTGTCTCTCAGGGTCTAACACCTTGCCTGGCATCATTAAGTGTACAACAGATATGGGCTGAAGAACTGAAGAGTGGATGAACACATGGAAGAGGTCAGTTCAGGTTTCCTTTGAGCCAACTTACAGACAAAGGTTTTCACTGAGACTTCCTAAATGACTCCTAGTTCTGGGTTAACCCCTTAAGATGAGCCTCCAGGCTGTGTTCAGATGTGGGCATCTTTCATCTTAAAGCTTAGTCCTGAGCTCATTACTTTCAAAATGCCTTGAGAGAGACAAGGCATGTTAGGAATTGATATTTCCAGATCCTCTCCTTAAATAAAGACCATCCCCGAGAGATTTCCAGGTATGTAAGGAGAGGAGAAGAAGGCTAACACTTATTAAGCATCTACTATATGCCTTAATAAATCTGTGAAGCAGATACCACTATCCCATTTTATAGATTCCTGTGACTCAAAGTGTGGTCGAGGGGCTGGTTAGAAATACACAACTTTAGGCCACATCCTAGATCTACTGAAGCACAATCTGCATTTTAACAAGATCCCCAGGTGATTTGTCTGCAATATAAACTTTGAGAAGCACTGTTATGACGAGAAATCTGGAACGAAGAAGCTAATTAACATATGCCAAAGGTTACACAGCTGGTGTGAGCTGGGATTTGAACTCAAGTCTGCATTTTCCAAAGGCTGGGCTTTTCTCACTACACTGCTACTGAGGCCCATGCCAACCTTATAATATAGAAAAACACAGCTAAATATACTTTTAAAACTTTATTATAGCATGGTTCATTATCCAAAAACTAAGAATGAAGTTATAAAAAAAAATTACACATCCCACATTACCAAATACCAAAAAATCTGGTAATAGAGCTTTCCTGCCTTGCCATGCCAGAATTATAAATTTTTTGACTTTATTTCCATGAAATAGCCAATGTTACTGGATTGTTGCCTTGGTGATTAAGTCATTTAATTTTTGTTTTTCAGATGTCTCGTTGAGAGACCAAAGTACAGTATCAAGAATATGGGCTTTGGGTTCTAGGAGACATTAATTTAAACTGTCTGCACAATTTGAGAAAGTACTTAGCTTCTTTGGGGCTGTTTCCTCAGTAATAAAACAGGCTAATGATATCCCACACAGAATTAATGTTGGAGATAATGGCATCATGTATATACTGAAACACAGCATATACTCAATAAATGCGAGACACCATCACCGCCATCATCATCGACAGTAACCTCAGAATGGCTGATATATCAGGAAAATCAGCCTGTTAACTCAGCTAGCAAACATTGTTATTCCAGAAGTTTGCCAGCCAGTAGGCATACTTAATATAGACATGATTTATTAGTAATCAATACATTTAAGAAAGTTGTAAGCATTTTTTTTTAGTGATTATCAAAGTGATATGCTTAATTTATTTTATGGCAACCCTGCAGCAAATAGGGACCACATTAACAATCATTTTCTTTCTACTTTGGAGCCAGGGACGAGAAAGAAAAGTGTTACTTAGAAAAAGTGTAAGGAATATAGAGGAGAAAGGGGGAAAACACTGAATGTAATACACACTTCAGCACTGCCATATCATAACGTGTGCATAATTTTATAGCATACAAAAGCACTTTCCCCATACATTATTTTATCCAATTCTCACACTGTGAAATATTGTTTCCATCTTAAAGGTGAGGAAACTTTTGACTTGAGGGTTTTGTGCAAAAAAAATAACAGAAAAAGAATTAAATATAAAGGTGACGAAACTGAGGTTCAGACAGCGCAAATGATGCTCAAGTCACAGAGTCTAAGCATAAGAATTATGGCAGAAACACAAATCCAGATTTCTGAACACAGCCCAGGGCTTCCTTCTGCTAGGCTACTAAAGGGATTTATATTTACTTCTCTCAAAAAGAGAGATGCTCAGTGGAGGGGTGGGACATGCTTGAAAAGTAGTTGGGGAGCGGAATTAGGGGTCTCAATAGGGGAAAGGAATTCCTCTAAAACTGATTTATGTGATTAACTGTACACATCGGTAAATTCACTGAAAATCATTTAACTGTACACTTAAAATGGAGTAAAGGCATGATATGTAAAGTATACTTCAATAAAGAAAAAAAAAAAAGAGAGATGCTCAGCTGTAGAAAATCACCCCCAAGACCAGTTCATAGCAAGGTTCTGCAACCCCATCCCCAGTGGTTACCTATCCAGCCTAACAAATATATCCTTTAACAGACTGCATCTAAAAGAGAAAAGGGCTGCTCCTCTTGAACCTGATACCTGAGAATAATTTCTGTTTGGGGATCCTTTGTTTGGCTACCTGGAAAGAATGTTCAACATCTTTCCAACCTCCTTCTCATACTAATTACAGCTCATCAGCATCTGGACACCCACAAGCAAAATCAATCTGGCTACAAAAGCAAGCCGAAGACATTTTCTTACCATAGAAAAAACAAACAAGTAAGACTGCAAGATGATTAAATACACAGAGCATTCCCCCGCAACCTGCAGGCTGCTGCATATAAAAATCACACCCAATATTAGCAGAGTCCAGGAACGTAGACACTAACAAACATCTCACACATGTAATTGTATTCTTTATGAGCAGTGAAATGTATACAAGTTTATTTTCAGTTTATTCCCTTCCACATTATGTCTTCTGTTAGATGCCAACATGTCTACCACACCCAAATATTCACACATTTAAAAAAATACCATTTGAAAGGCACCTTCACTTCCCCTTCTTATGCTATACCCAAATGAACTCGGACACATTAGTCTTCAGTCCACAACTCATTTCCTTACTATCCTGAAGTCCCAGCACATTCACAATACTTGGAAGAGCCAGTATCACCATCCAAGCCCAGCTCACCTCTCTAAACTGCTATCATCTCTACAATCTAATTATTTAACCTGAAATTTATCCTGCCTTCTAAAAATATAGTCTAGCTTAATAACTATATTAAAAGGCCCACCCCTGCAAAGATGCCTAAGACACAGTGAGCAAAAACAGTAATTACAAAACAGCATATCCATCATGATTCCATTTATACAAAATTTTATGCACATATATACGTCTGAATGGATGGTATCCATGAAGTTCCCAGCAATTAACTCTGGGTGGTGAAACTGGGAATGATTTTTACTTTCCCTCCATCCTTTTCCACAATTTTTGAATTTTCTACATTAGTTTATTTTATTCATACTCAGAAAAAGCAATAAAACTGTTTTTAACAAGCCTCCCCCAAAGACCCACCATGTCAAAATTCTAGCACAGAGAGAAAGTAACAAGGATGCTTACCAAAGCTTGTGCTCTGAGCACTCTGGCCTCTGGTTCTCAACACTGGCTGAGCAATAGGATCCAGAGCTTTCTCAAAATACAGATGCTCAGAGCCGGAGTCCTCAGAATTTCTGGAGGTGAGGCCAAGGCATGTGTATTTTCTCGAATCTCCTTGGGTGATACTAATCAGCCAGAGTCAAAAATTACAGATATTTAGGGCTGGGCGCAGTGGCTCACACCTGTAATCCTAGCACTCTGGGAGGCCGAGGCGGGCGGATAGCTCAAGGTCAGGAGTTCGAAACCAGCCTGAGCAAGAGCGAGACCTCATCTCTACTATAAATAGAAAGAAATTAATTGGACAACTAAAAATATATATATAAAAAAAAATTAGCCGGGCATGGTGGCGCATGCCTGTAGTTCCAGCTACTCGGGAGGCTGAGGCAGGAGGATCGCTTGAGCCCAGGAGTTTGAGGTTGCTGTGAGCTAGGCTGATGCCACGGCACTCACTCTAGCCTGGGCAGCAGAGTGAGACTCTGTCTCAAAAAAAAAAAAATTACAGATATTTATGTC
>CAUYRT010050949.1:0-65975 GCA_963574885.1 Lepilemur ruficaudatus | reverse complement strand
TTCTGCTGCCTCCAGAACATCCCCGAGACCCCTGCCCTCCCTCTACTCCTCAGGCAGGATCCCAGCACAGGTGTCCGTGGCGTCTACCTGGAGGAGCCCACAGGCGCCACCCTCCCACGGCCACGTGCTGACTCTGGCTAGGTCACCTCCCTGCTCACAGACCTCCAGTCTCTGCCCACTAGCTACTGCCCAAATCCAAACTTGCTGGCCTGGGACATTGCTCCAACAGACGGGACAGATCTTCCCAACCGCAGCTCTTGGTCCTCACCCTGAAGACATCTGCCCCTGAGCAACATGACCACGAGTCCCCGGGATCACACACTCATACCCGACTGCCCAAGACACTGCCCCAAACAGTCAGTTCCACGGACTTCAGCTCCTCAATGTGCCTCCTCTACAGGGCGCCTCCCAGGGACTGCCCAAAACCACATATGCGCACACACGCTCACAACCATACACCTGCTCGCAATCATGCATGCACATACAGCCCTGCTCTCGCATGCACACAGACATATTCACACACGCTCACAACCATACACCTGCTCACAATCATGCATGCACACACAGCCCTGCTCTCACATGCACAGACATGTTCACACACACGCTCACAATCATACACCTGCTCGCAATCATGCATGCACACAAAGCCCTGCTCTCGCATGCACACAAAGCCCTGCTCTCACATGCACACAGACATGTTCACACACATGTTCACAACCATACACCTGCTCGCAATCATGCATGTACACACAGCCCTGCTCTCACGTGCACAGACATGTTCACACACACGCTCTTATAATCACACACCGAATCATGCATGCAGTGCACTCCCATGCATAAACACGTTCACACTCATGCTCACATGTTCACACACTCTCACATGTGCAGACATGCTCATGCATTAACATGTAGCCTCACATGTACACACTCAGACACACAAATGTTCACATACACATGCTCACTCTCAATTTTTTGTGCATACATCACACTTGCATGCAGACCCACACTCTCACACTAACGTGCACACACTCACACATACACCCCCACTCACGTACACTATCATACACAAATGGTCACACATTCACGTGTGCACACAATCATGTCTGCACACTTCACATGCAGAGACAAGCTTACAGACACACGTGTGCACACACTCGCCCACTAGAGTTCTCAGCCATCATGGCCTCTTTGTTCTAGCGTCTCTCCAGCCGTGTGGGGCCGTCCAGATGGGCGGCCACCACTGCACACCTTTCACAAGAGACGGCTGCTTTTTGGTGGGGGCTCGTGGACACAAAACCCATGTGAAAATGCAGTGCAGGTGGGAGAAGCAGCAGAAACACAGTTTCCGCTGTGCTGAATGGTGACCTGTGCGGAACATGCACCTGGGCTCCTGCCCACCCCGCGCCCAGCCACGTCTCCCTGGGGAGGCGCGGGAAGTGCATTCTTCCCAGAGGCTGAAACATCTGGCTCTACTCTAAGTCACTCTTAGGAGAGTCCTGGAAAATGCTCAACCTCGAACATCCAAGAGCCAAGAAAGCACAGAGCCGGGAGAACGGCTTCCTCCCCAGCATCAGCGGGGTGCAGGGCAGGTCTTGGGCTTTCTCTGAGCGTGTTCACTTTTTCCGCAGCGCTGACCGCAGGTCTGGAAGCAGATGAGTCCGGGCCAGCATGGGCAGCACACGCCCCCGCGCCCCGTGTTCCCGCCTTCCGGTGCTGCCTCCACCCGTGTGGCCGTCACCCAGCCTGATACTTTAAAACGCTTCTGACCACGCCCCTCCTTGCACACAGCCGGGGGCACAAGGGCTCTGTCTACACACTTCAGACTTGCCGAAGCCCGGAAGCCTCAGTACAGGTGGGGCCCAAACCCAGCGGACAGGACCGGCTTGGGAAGATTACTCACAAGACGAGGAGAAAAGACCCCTCAATTCTCTCAATTCTCACTTCCACATCTCTGTCTCACACTCACAGTTAAGAAGAATATTAAATCCTTGAGTAATTTCTTTTGCCCTGATCATAAAACATATGCTCATTGAAGGTAATTTGAAAACTGAAAAATGATAAGGTAGTTCCCTCATGTCACAGGAACAGCTGCGACTGGCATTCTCTGCTGTTATACGTGTGTGCATGTGTGTGAATGTGCATGCATATGTGTGCACAACCTTTAGTACGTAGCTGCTGCCGAAAACGATACTTTCACATCATCAAGGTCGCGGTCATGCCCCATTTTACTAACAGCACAGCGACTAACGGTGGTGACGACGGCACATAAAGGCACCTGTCATTTACGGGCAACGGCCACATGACGGCCCAGTGGCAACTTCTCAGAAACACTCCTCCCGACAGCGCAGGACCCTGCGTCCCCTGGACACGACGTGCCCCACCCAGCTGTCATCCTGCGGCGGCTTCCCCACCCCCGTCTGTGGCAGCCTGGCGGGAAGGATGGCCGGGCACGGCACCTGGGCGGCTGTGTGGGGGACCCATGGGGTCTCATGGCCCCCGAGTTTCCTATCAGGCTCCACTGAGGGCTGTGGGAGCAGTGAGCTCAGGAGTACCCCAGTTTGAGGTCCCCAGGTGCAGTGGGCAGGAAGTGCCAACCCCTCCCGCGGAGTGTGACTGTGGCGAGGGCGGCACTGACTTGTCCCGTTGAGGTCGACCATCAGGCCGTGCTGCACGTGCTCCTGGATCAGCTGCAGCGTCCTCTCGAAGATCTCCCCCGCCCGCGCCTGCTCCACCGTGTACGGGTCCCGCGGGTACCGGAACAAGGCCAGCAGGTCGTTTGGAGAGCGGGGACGGCTGACAGCAGCGTGGGGAGAGAAGGAGGAATGAAAGGAGTCACTGAGGACACAGTCGCCAGTACGCAAAAACATAATCACTGCTATTAATATTGCTATAGCTACGTGCTACAAGGTGATGTACTGTACCTGACTCATCCGACGTAGGAGGCAACAACACAAAACACACAGACAAAAACCAGAAGACACTAAAAACAAGTCATTAATTCAGGCCACAGAGAGAATCACAGGTACTGCATTTCAGGGAAGGTGCAGAGACTGCCTCGGAGTCGGCTACGGGAGCAAATAAATACACTCGGACCTTTGAGATGCTTTGTTTCTGCCAAATCATTCAGTGCTAAGCGAAAACCATGAGTTGAAATTTTGTGACACTGCCTTGGCCGGGAATCACGGTTCAGATTCTACCAGAAAAGCACGTGTCCTTCTGTCACCTCGGCCCCCAGAAAGGTCAGATGCAATGCTGTTTATGGCTTTCAAATTAAGTTTTTGCCATCAGACGAAGCAGGTCAAAGTCAGCTGCTAGAACCGCATCCCTCAGGCTCCCCGGCCATGCCCAGCAACCTGGTCAGCGCCAGGTTCACGCCCCCACGGTACCTGTCAAACAGGTGCGTGCGGGTGGAGTTGATGGCTCTGTCGACGGTGGCGATCGCCTCCACGATGGACGTGGCTACGAACGGGTCCCCGTTTCGACTGACATCGGGAACTAGGAGAACATGAAGTCGCACATTACCAGAAAAATACTCCATAAGTTACTCGTACAACAACATCTGGACGCTACATCATTTAGACTCGGGCACACCTTTCTACAAATGTTATTTCTAGTTTTCAAACCAAGGCTTAAATTATTTTATCACAAATTATACCAGAAGTTGTTTTCAAACAGTACGAGAATTACACACGTTTTAATGTTTGAAATCACGTGGTCCCTAGTAAATGGCATGAAACACGGAAGTGCTCACACCACTGTGACAGCACACAGCGCGGCTGGCCGCGTCCACCCTGGTGCCGCCCCGGACAGAGATGGCGGCCAGTCGCTTGAATCCCAGCAGAGTCTGTGCCTGCCCACCCTGGCCACGCCCACCCCAACACGGCCTCACCCTGGCCACGCCCACCCTGACACGGGCCCCAACTCAACACAGGCCCCACCCCAACATGGGCCACACCTGAACCCGCCCTTGTCGAAGATGTGGCCTCCGGGATCCCACGACGGGTCCCACTGCCACAAGCACACCCGTACACGGGGCTGCCACCTCCTCACACTACACACACACACACCAGATGACACCACACACGCAATCCAACACACACACCTGCATGCACACACGCTACCCACCACGCACACAGACACCACACACAGACACAGATACACACCACAAACACACACTATACACCAAACACACCCCAAGACATACATAGATAACCCCCGACACACCACACTACACCATACACACAATCCAACACACACACGCATGCACACACACAGATACACATACACATTAAACACACACACTATACACCACACACACTATGCACACACTATACACCACACACACTATACACCACAGCCACACATACACCACACACACACTATATACCACACACATACTATACACCACACATACACTATATACCACATACTATACACACTATATACCACACACACAATACACCACACACTATACACCACTTAATACACCACACACACACTATATATCACACACACTATACACCACGCACACACTATATACCACACACATACTATATATACTATACACCACATACACATACACCACACACACACTATACATCACACACACACTATATGCCACATACACAATACACCACACATACACTATACATCACACACATACACTATACACCACACATACACTATACATCACACACATACACTATACACCACAGACACACGCTATACATGACACACACTATACACCAGACACTATACATCACACACATACACTATACACACGCTATACACCACAGACACACACTATACATCACACACACTATACACACTCTATACACTACACAGACACTATAAACCACACACATTATATACCACACACCACACACACAATACACCACACACACACTATACACCACACACACAATACACCATACACACACTATACACCACAGACACACGCTATACATCACACACTATACACACACTATACACTACACAGACACTATACACCACACACCACACACACAATACACCCCACACACACTATATATCACACACCACATACACAATACACCACACACACACTATACACCACAGACACACGCTATACATCACACACACTATACACACACTATACACTACACACAGACACTATACATCACACACATACGCTATACACCACACACACACACTATATACCACACAAACACTATACACCACAGACACACACTATACACCACACACACTATACACACACTATACACCACACAGATACTATACACACACTATACATCACAGACACACACTATACACACACTATACACTACACAGACACTATATATCACACACATACACTATACTCCACACACACACTATACACCACACACCACACACACAATACACCACACACACACTATACATCACACACACTATACACCACACACACAATACACCACACACACTATACACCACACACACTATACACCACAGACACACGCTATACATCACACACACTATACACACACTATACACCACACACACTATACACCACACACATAATACACCACACACACTATACACCACAGACACACACTATACATCACACACACTATACATCACACACACTATACACTACAGACACTATACATCACACACACACACTATACACCACAGACACACACTATACATCACACACACTATGCACACACTATACACCACACAAACACTATACACACACTATACACCACAGACACACACTATACATCGCACCCACTATACACACTCTATACACTACACAGACACTATACATCACACACACTATACACCACACACACACACAATATACCACACAGACACTACACACCACATACATAATACACCACACACACACTATACACCACACACATACTATATACCACACACACTATATGCCACGTACACAATACACCACACACACACTATACATTACACACACACACACTATACACCACACACACTACATACATACTATATACCACACACACAATACAGCACACACACACTATACACCACAGACACTATACACCACATACTATACACAATATATACCACACACACTATATACCACACACACTATACATCACACACATACACACTATACACCACACACTATACACCACGCAGACACTACACAAACACTATACACCACACAGTATACACACACTATATACCACACACATACTATACACCACACACACACTATACACCACACATACACTATACCACACACACACTATACCACACACATACTATACACACTATACACCACACACACAATACACCACACACACACTATGCACCACACACACAATACACCACACACTACACACATACACACACACACATGCTATACACACACCCTCTACACACAGTATACACATATACACCACACACACTATACACAAAGACACAAACACACACACTATACACCACACACACACACAGACACACATACACACACACAGATACATGCACACACTATACACACACAGCCCGGTCTCCTGATGCACTGACGCTGGCGGGGCCACGGCAGGGGCCGACACAGCCTCCCTCTCGATGCGGCGCAGGCAGAGCCTCACGGGCCTCACAGATGCCCACGGGCCTTACCACTCACGCTGAGCACCACGCTGACTGAGGCCGACCCGATGGTGTTGCGGGCCACGCACTCGTAGCGGCCGGCATCTGCCGTGCCCACATCATGGATGGTGAGGAAGCCTTCGGGGCTGATGTGAAACTTCCCACTCTCTGTCACCTGAACCCCGTCCTGCAACAACACAAGGGAAGGGGACGGCGGGAGGAAGACCATGGAAGCTGCTGTTTCTCCCGGGGGGTGTCGGGACCTCGCAAACGGAGGCATCAAAGGCTGCGCTCGGACCCCCAGGCCTGGAGACGGAGGGAGACCTGATCGACCCCACAGTGCAGCCGAGGGACACGCGTTTCCTACACCTCGTTCCCTGCCGAGGACAGAGCCCACGCAGAGGGTGGGTCCCTGCACTGCGTGCAGGGGTGGGGGGAGCCCCAGAGAGGACGGCCCCCAGCTGAGACACAAAGGAGGCTCCAGAGGCACACACGGGAAGAACAGGCCACGGCCCAGATGAGGCAGGAGCCAGAACAGACGTCTGGGCGTGTGCGGAGCAGGAGGCCAGTGGAGGACGGGCCTCACCCGCCCAGAGCGCTCCTTCCATGGGGACCTGCGTGGCGGGCCCTGGGCTCCCAGACAGCAGCTCATGGGATGGTGCTGTCCAGGGGTGTGAGTGCTGCCCAGATAGTCACAGTCGGCTTATTTAACAGCAAACAAAAACAAAATGACCCCTTCTCTTTATTCTTTTTATGTTTTTAGAGAAAGACTCTCACTCTGTCTCCAGGCCTAGAGTGCAGTGGTGCGATCAGAGCTCACAACAGCCTCAAACTCCTGGGCTCAAGTGATCCTCCTGCCTCAGCCTCCTGGGTAGCTGTGACTATACGTGTGTGTCACAATGTCCAGCTAATGTTTCTGTGTTTAGTAGAGACGGGGTCTCGCTCTTGCCCAGGCTGGTCTCCAACTCCTGAGCTCAAGCCATCCTCTTGCCTCAGTCTCCCACAATGCTAGGATCACAGGAGTGAGGCACCGCGCCTGGCCTATATTTTTTGGTTTTGTTTTTTTGGGTTTTTTTTGAGACAGGTCTCGCCCTGTCACTCAGGCTGGAGCACAGTGGCGTAATCACAGCTCACTGCAGCCTTGAACTCCTGGGCTCAAGTGATCCTCCCACCCAAGCCTCCCAAGTAGCTGGGACTACAGGCGTGCACCACCACGCCCGGCTAATTTTTCTATTTTCTAGTGCAGATTGGGTCTCACTCTTGCTCAGGCTGGTCTCGAACTCCTGGCCTCAGGAAATCCTCCCACCTCAACCTCCCAGAGTGCTGGGACCACATATTTTGCTCTCATTAGTAAGGATGCCCCACGTGGTTCTGCACTCAAGGTTCGACATTTCAACACCCCTCCCCCTGGTCTCAGGAGGCTGCAGAGCACAGGCAGGCAGCGGCAGGGTCTGATCATGCCTGCAGCGGGGCTGGCCAGGGCTCCTACCTTGTTCCAGGTGATGGCCGGCTCGGGCTCGCCCTGGGAGCTGCAGGGCAGCTGCACGTTGGTGCCCACCTCCACCGTGATGTCACTGGGGACGCTGGCGAACACTGGGGTGACTGGAAGGCAAACGCGGAGGATCCGGGAAAATGAGTGATTTATACCAATGGCTTCGGAAGATGGAGCCCTTGCCCCACTCAGGCAGCCCCCGGCCCAGAGCTCAGGGTCCCGGTCAGCACTTTTACTGCCTCCTAGCGGTACCTGCACAGGGATGGGAGCCGCAAGGGCTCAAGAGAAGACCTGCCAATCTGCCCACCTGCCCATCCTCCCTCCTGCCCACCTTCCCTCCTGCCTGCCCACTTTCCCTCCTGCCCGCCCACCTTCCCTCCTCCCCACCTGCCCACCTGTGCTCCCACCCACCTGCCCACCTTCCCTCCTGCCCACCTGCCCTCCTGCCCACCTGCCCACCTGAGCTCCCACCCACCTGCCAACCTTCTCTCCTGCCCACCTGCCCTCCTGCCCAAAGCAGACTGTGACCAACTCAGAGACAGTGCCAGACCCTCGACACGGCCAGGTTGCAGCTTCCTCCCCCCAGGCCCCACACGAGCAGGGCAGTCCCACGGCTCACAGAGGGCACCATGGCCCCCGAGTCAGTTGCGTCTTGGAGGAAAGAAGCACCAGGGAGGCGAACTTTCTCTTCTGAAAATGGGCATGGCCAGCTGCAGAGGGTCTGGGCTGGGTGGCCTTCGGGAGTCCCAACCTTACACGGTCCTGCCCAGCTGGTGGCCAGCGTCCGGCCAGGTCAGCAACAGGCAGAGCCAGCCACCAACAGTCCACCCACAGTTAGGGGCCCCAGTAATCTCGCAGCATCTTCCACAAGGAGCTCGGGGCAAGCGCCTCAGCCTCCCTATCCCCTCACCAGGCTCAGGGTGCAGTGGCCTCCGCTGTGGGTCACCCTGCGATCGCACCCTTGACTTGCAGAGGTTCCCTAATCTTCCCACCCTGACACTACAGGAAACTGTGAGGAGCAGGGTCTTCCAAGCGGGGGGAATAGGCAAAGGAGATGTCCCCAAAAGGACAAATGGGGGCAGGGCCGGCGGCTAAGATGGCAGTGGGAGAGGCCCGTGAGACAGTGTCTGGGTCTCCGCACGAGCAGGTAGCTTGGTGGGATCTCACACTCCCTCTGCCCCCAGATAACTGCCCTGGACAGGGAAGTCAGGAGCCCTTTCCTGAGGGAACATCAGTTACAAAGGAAAAATAGCTGATGGAGCCTCATCTGAATCCAAAACCACTGTCACTCAAAAATAAACAGACTTTCACCAGCTAAGGGGACAGAGACTGAACAAGCACGACGCAGACATTGTGGGCTGCAGGCACTAGGACAGAGGGAAGAGTAGACACTTTAAATTAGCAGCCACATCAACGTCAGCTGCGGAAACCTGCTTCCCGACCCCCACGCACCTCTGGGCTGCACAGTCAGGTAGGCCATGACCTTCTGCGAGCCAATGATGTTCACGGCCTGGCACTCATATTGGCCCTGGTCATGCAGGGCGACCCCGGAGATCCTGAGCGTTCCCGAAGACAGGACCAGGTGCCGCCGGTCCACGGAGAGCTGGCTCCCTGCAAGGGACACACACCCATCACGCGGGGCCCTCCGAGTCAAGGAGAACATCACAGAAGCCGGTCTGTGCCTGGGTCGGGGCATGGCAGGGAGTGGGCAGCATTGGGGCACCTGTCTGTCCTGCTAGACACAGGCTGCCCTCCAGTGGCCCGAAGGAAGGCAACGCGAGAGGAAGAGACAGAGAGAAAAGGGCCACATTGGAGCCAGGGGGACGCAGGCACTCGGGGTGTCTGACAGTATCACATGCTGAAAGAGCTGGAAAGAAGATGAAGGGGCTGCGGTCACTGAAAAGTCAAGTGAGGTCCTGGTATGGTATTCCTGTGGACAAACCCCTCCCATCCCAAACCATACCTGCCTGAGCACAGGGGAGCCCAGGTGCGCGGACCGGCAGACACCTCCACCCCATACTTCAGGAGCCCTGGACGGCCCCAGAGGGAAGAGGGTAGGGCCAGCCCTTTGGCTCAAGCCCAAGCAGCCAGGACATCTCAAGGGCACCTGCCTGGGCGCCAGGACGGGAACCCTGGAGGTCTCCCTAGAACTTTCCCATGGGGCTCGGTGCCTGCCCTCACCCCAAACTCCCCCCACAGGCTGGGCCTTCTCAGGTAATGCGTCCAACATTTTACCCATTGGAAAAAGTGGGCCAGTACCCCCTCCCACGAACCAAAGTGAGAAGAAAAGTTGTTGTCTGTTTGAATAGGTTCCTCTACTGCTTCCAGAAAATTCTATCCCCCACACTAACAAATTTTGTTGAAGACAATAACTGCAGGCAGACGCGAAAGGGGTGAGGACACCCAAGTCCCTGCAGTAATGATAGAGCTTCCCGGCATTTCCTGCCCGACGCCTGTGAGTGACACCTTGCGTGGACGAGGGAAGCCATGGGAGAGGCAATGGACGGCTCTGCCCACCCGCCGCACCTGGGCTCTTTGGAATTTGACCACCGCTGGGCCCTGCCCTGGGGAGCGCTGGGCTTGCCTGGCTGGGGGGAAGACAGCGAGGTCTTGGACTGTCTGGAGTGGGGAGCAGCGGGTAAAGGGCCGCAAGCCCGGACGTGCCTCACCTCCCTTGGTCCAGGCGATGACGGGCTGCGGGTTGCCCTTTGCCTCGCACTGAAAGTCGACTGTCTGACCCTCGATGACAACTCTGTCCTGGGGCGTCACGGTGAACTCAGGAAGAGCTTCGGGAAGAAACATTTGAAACAGGATATTACAAAGCCGCAAGGATGAAGGTGCCCACAGAAAGTGACCCGCTGGACACTGGACTGTGGGTGCCATGTCCATGAGGAGGAGGATGGTGAAGACACTTGGGAGAAAGCATGAATGACCCAGGAGGAGGATCAAGGACAGGTGCGTTGTTGGTGTGTGACCACCCTCTGGCCACGCTGCCGCTGCCCAGTGCAGAGGCATGGTGACGTCATGTTTCAGGCTGCGGGGCGAGGACGGCTTAGCACGATTCATCTCATTCCTCAACCTGAACATCTGCGGGTGGTTAAGAATCAGCTGGGACCATCGCGCAGAGCGATGGGAGTTATCGCTGGGATGGAAATATCCACCTGGACCATGCACACCCAGAGCGATTCCACTTCCGTCAGAGGCACAACCGCAGGGAGAGGGACACTGTGCAGCACGGTGCTGAGGCACCCATGGGGATGGGCAGCGGGAGTCACGGCAACCGTCAGTGAGGCGGGAACCGACAGAGATGGGGGGGATGGAATTTCCCCTGCTGTGCACGTCTGTCCTGTTCCCAACTCACAGGTCATGTTAAAGGAAGCCGCGTGCACGTCAGGGCAGAGGGTGTAGAACTGCGTATTCCCAGGGCCCCACGCCCAAACACCGACCACACGGGGGCGTCCACAGCTGTCTTCGGGTGTGTGGATTAACTGCGGCACATCTGCGCACACTCGCACATGCACTGACACACACCCACACACGTGCACTCATTCACTCATACACCCACACACGCACTGACACACGTGCACAATCACACCCACCCACACACCCACATGTGCTCACGCACACATGCACTCATTCACACTCACACACATTCACACATGTGCACACAGACTTGTGCTCACACACACCCACATGCACTCACACCCACACTCGTATTCACACCCGTATACTCACATGCACTCAAACACATACACCCCACACATATACTCCCACACACACATGCACCCATGTGCTCACTCATACACAGACACTGCCATGGGCCAGCGCTGAGGCGTGTGGTGGGTGCAGCCACACGCGAGGCCGTCCTCCTGAGGTTTCTGTTCCAAAGCCACCCCGTGGCCGACTGTCCGTGGGCACTCAGTTGTGGTCAGGGCCCCGGGCTGGTCAGCGTGGGCTGCGTGCACAGGACAGAAGCTGCCGAGAGTCTCGTCAGACGCCAGCCAGGCAGACCCGTGAGGATGGAGCCCCGGAGTGGCTCCGGCACTGCGGCGGACGCTTACCCTGGACGATGATGAATGCGGTGGCGTGGACGCTCTCGATGCTGTTGGACGCAAAGCACGTGTACTGCCCGCTGTCGCCCTGGACGACGTTCTGTATGTAAAGGCCGCCCGAGGGCGTGATGTTCACCCGCGGGTCTACCGGCAAGGGGCTGCCGTCCCCCCGCGTCCAGGAGATGTGCGGCGGGGGGTGGCCCGTGGCGCTGCACTCGAGCGTGACGCTCTCGCCGACCAGCACCTCCGTGTTCTGTGGCTGGATTACAAAAGTGGGTCGAGCTGTCACGATCAAACAAAAATCCCCAATTAATTTCTCCCAGTTTGACATAGTTACCACTTGATTTTTATCTACATTCGGGCTACTCATTCTATCTCGACCTCCGATGAGAACAGAAGCACCAACATTTAATTGCACTCTTTCTGGTTTTATTTTTTAAAAAGTGCACACAGTAAAAACAGCTAAAGGCTTCAGGCCAAACAAAACGCAGGCGCCGCTGGGCAGGTGACTCAAGTGATAAGTGAGATTTTTCTTTAAACACGTGCCACGCTCCAGAGATTCTTACTTTTGTTCACACTAAATACACCACCCCAATCTCGTTAAGCTTCCCTGGTTGTCATTGGGAAAAAATGCTGTTTGTGAAGTGTATTTAGAACATCTAAAATTTAATGTCACCCCCAAAAAGAGAAATGCAGATTAAAAGCGCACTGAGATAATATTTTTCAACCCTAAATCCAGGGCAAAAACCCACGCACCCACTGGCGTGTTTTATGGGTGAGTCTGTGGGGATGGAACTCTCAGGTATTGGCGTGGCCCCCACCAGGGGAGATACAGCCAAGGCATGTAAACTAGAGACCTGCACATCCTTTCCCCAAGACCACCCTGCTCAGAATTTAGCCCACAGATGTCTTACAGGCACGTGAAACGACCCAGAAAGAGCCCAGGGCGCGAGAGCCATGCGGACCACACAGACCATGTTGAAGGGAGGCGACAGCAACGTCACAGGTAAAAACCAGAACCCCGCATGTAGTTGAGAGGGGTGACCACACATGGGAGGCAAGATCATAACAACTTATACTCTGGCGGTGTGAGGACATGTTCAACTTTTCTAGGACAAACACTAGAAGAACAGGAACAGGATATACTATCTCCAAACTAGGAGTGGGAAGCAAAAGATGAAAGTCACCATTTCAGAATGAGGCCAGAAACACAGGAAAAGTCAAAGACTTCAAAATAAGAGGCACAATTTATAAATATTGCGAACTACACTCACTTTAACAAATTGTCAGTCTGAATTTTTTAAAATCCAGCACTGATAGAAAGAGAAGTGTTAGTGATCAAAAATCTAATCCACCAGGAAGGTAAAAATTGGAAACCCTTATGCCCCTAATAACAGGGCTTTGACACAGTTAGTGAGTGTAATTTGGCCCTTTGTGGCCAAGCTACTTACAAGCCACTCTATCACTATGACAACAGATTGCTACCACCCTGAGACAGGGGTCGGCAACTTTTCCCGCAAAGGCCAGACAGCACACGTTCTCAGCTCTGAAGGCCACGCAGTCTTGTCACCACCCTTCAGCTGGGCCACGGCAGCGTAGAAGCAGCCACGGACAGTACACCAAAGAGTGAGTGTGCTTATGTTCCAGTAAAACTTAATTTACAGACATTGAAATTTGAATCTCATGTAACTGTCCCATGTTGTGAAATATTATTCCTCTTTTAAGAGTTTCAATCGCTTAAAAATGCAAAAGGCACCCTTAGTTCATAGACCCACCAGGTGTGGCTGGAGGGTATTGGGCGCCAGCCCAGGCCAGAGGGCTCCCTCACGCCGTGGTGATAGCGGGAGACCCTCCCCGTGTGTCCTAGTGCGCTACACCAACACACTCAGACTAGTGTATCAAGTAGGCCTGTTGTTCTTGAGAAAGACACAAAAACTCAGATCCAAGAGTTAAATTTGGAGCTTTGAGGCCCTAAACAGCTGACCAAATATTCCCGTCCAATAACGAATTAACCTAATACAGCAGCTCTCCTAAATAAGTTCGTTTTTCAGTCCCCTTTGTTCTATAATGCAGCGGCCCCCGACCTTTTTAGCACCAGGAACCCGTTTCGTGGAAGACGATTTTTCCATGGACCAGCAGTGGGGAGAGTGAGCTCAGATATGCAGCCGGTTCCTAACAGGCCAGGCACCGTACCGGGCGCGGCCCAGGGCCGGGGACAGCAGCTCTAACACGTACATACGGCATTGTTAGTATGTAACTTCGCCCTGTTCGTGGCTCGTTTCATTGTGCACAGACGGGGCGCGGGCTCCTCCCGGACAGCAGCCATGCCCCGTCCTCTTTGCGCGGGTTCACACAGCCCGACTCTGGGAAGATGCTGCGTGCCTCGTGCTAACCTTGCTGAGAGCCATTTCACTAATGGCTTTGCTTTGGCAGGGACCTGTTCCTTCTGTTTCCCTTTGATGTGAATTCGGCAGCCAGGAAACCTCACTCGTTGCTAAACATTCCCTGTGTCTACTCGGCAACGTACCTAGTGACAAGTGACGCACAGACCACACCAGGTTTTTACGAGCTGGGAGTCTAAACAGGGAAACAAACATGAGACCACTTCTCTGCCATCCAACAGGTTTTGTAACTTTGACTCCCTGAAACATGAAATTCCAGGGAAACGGCCCCGGAATGTGTGGATTGCCTGGGGGGGAGGGGGGTCCCGCTCCAGCCTCTGCACAGTGGGCGGGTAGGAGCCTCCCAGCACCCGCGCTGCTCTCCTGGGAGGCGGTGGGCACAGACCCCTCCACTGCGCTCTTCCCCCAGGGCCCGGGTCCTCTCCTGACCACGGGCCGTGGATAAAACAGAGGGACGAGAGCGAGTTTGCAGCCTGGCAAGACCCAGCTGGGTCAGAGGCCACAGCTGCGCTGGACGTGGCAGAAACAGCCCTTTTAATTTTTTTTTTTTTAAATTAGGTGCCAATATTTTAAACATGGAAATTTTGCATAAAAATCTACATTTTGGGGGGCTTCTTTTCAATGATCAGAACCCTCAGCAAAACAGAGACTTCACCACAAATGGCGCGCGGATGGGCTGTAAGCTGCGCTGCGGCCCCTCAGATGGGGGCCGAGCTGAGCATGTTCCCATGGCCCCTGTGGACAGCCGGGCTTGCCACGTCGCAGCCTTGACTGAGTCGCGGTCATTGGCTGGCTGCAGACCACAGCAACACCCACGAATCTCCCACGACCCTGGGCCAACTCTGCTCTTATTTTACCAAGTCACGGTGCAAGGAAGGGCCAGAGGTGACGGGGAGGGACAACAACTCTGGAGGGAAGCCTCGAGGAACTCCTCACGTACCTGGAGACCCAAAGTACCTGAGGGTCACCTCCTGCGTCTTCACCTCCCCGGCGACGTTCTTCGCCATGCACTGGTAGATGCCCTGGTCGGTCTCCTGTGTGTTCTGGATCATCAGGGTCCCGTCGTCCAGCAGGTTTAAGCGGGAATCTGTCGTCATGCTCAGCTCGTTGCTACAGAGACAGAACCGGCTCACTCAGGAGTTTAAAGCATGAGGAAAGGGCGTGTCCACCCCAGAGCACGGCTTCCTCCTGCAGGGAGCGCGCACGCACGCACGGCCCAGACGCGGCCCCAAGGCCCGGCCCCTGGGCATCCTCTTTCCCAAGAGCAGTGGGTGTTTCTGACAGGCGCCCAGCATGGGCATCTCCAGCTCATACACGTTTCCTTTTGTTACCTGCACGTCGGAACTACCTGGGTGCACTAAAGCGGTCCCAATTCCAAAGGGAGAGAAAGGGACACATGCCCCTCTGTGAGCACTGTGGGCTACAGGTGGGGCAGGCCCGCAGGTGAGGTGAGGTGGGCCCACAGTTGAGGTGCCAGCCCAGGCCCAGGGCTTTGGCTCTGGCTCTCTCATATTTGGCTGTGGGATTTTAACCTTCAGCATCAATCTTTGATTTACCAGGTGTAGTGTGAAGGATCTGAGCCAGGTCCACGCTCCCCTGCCTTTAAATGTGCATTTCAGAATCCCTGCGGCGCTCTCCTCTGGATTTCAAATCCCGCCAACTCTGGAGCTCCCCGATGTGGGGGCTCTGAGGAACAGGACGGCAGCTTCCCTTTTCCTCCAGAGCACTGGGCTCAAGGTCGGAGTGACCTCACCGTTATGAGGGCGACAAAGTCTAGACCAGAACTACCCCTCTGTGTTTTCCTAAGTTCCTGAGTGTGAACACATCTGAGTCCGCACCCAGTGGCCCTGGAGCGCCCAGTCTGTCTCGTGCTCACCTGTGCGCGAACTGCGCCACGCAGAGCAAGGCCTTGTCTGCTGCCCCTGTCTGCAGGGACCACGACTCAGTCAGCGACAGGACCCTCTGGCCCTGAGCAGCTCTGGCCTGTGACCTCCAGAGAGGCTCTCCCTGCTCCCTCACGGCCAAGCGCAGTCAGAGATGCCGGGTGAACATCTCCATCCACGAACACACCTGGCGTGCCTGGGTGCACACTGGAGGAGCCACCGCGCGGCGGTTCAACCTCAAGGCTCAGAAATATTGCACGTCAACACGGATGACCCTCGGAGACCTAACCCCAGAGCCCTCTGGCGACCGGCACCCCCCGGAAGGTCCCCCTGAGGACACCACCCTGGCAGAGGGCAGAGCCCCTCCGCATCTGGTCAGGTCTGGTCTCAGCACCCTGGGCCAGAAGCCAGAGTCCTCTGGCCAGAGCAAGTGGTCTGCGGCCACAAGGACGTGGCCGGGTGGGGAAGAACCGGCAGAACCAGCAGGGAGGGGACTGACCAGCCGCCGGGCAGCAAAGACCACCAATGGCCCTGTGGACCCAAGGATGCCCTGGCCACGCGACCTCTCCGTCTGCCACGCAGGACCAGAAAAGGTGCCCGTCTCCTGCCTCCCGCCGTCCCCGTGTGCAGGAGAAGCGCAGCCGGGTGTCCGACGGGGCAAGGAGAGGCGGCGCAGCGGCGGGCACCAGTGCCACTCCCAAGGCCATTCCGCTCGACCCGACTTACTTGTTTCGCAGCCAGATGATCTCGGGCTTGGGGTTGCCCTCGGCTCTGCAGGTGAAATAGACCGTGTTCCCAGAGGTGACATCGGCGTCCTGGGGCTCAGACGTGATCCGGGGCCTTTCTGTGCCCAACAGGGAGACAGACCCTTTCTCAGTCAAGAGCCACGAAGCAGAATCAGACAAAGACCTAGCGAGTCCTGCAAGCCCAGGAGCGAACCGCGCGGCCCAAACACACCCTCCAACACGGACACTCCCCACAGAGACACGGGTGGGCTTCTCCGCAGAGCCCCGCCGCAGCACCGATCGCAGGCTGCGCCAACAGCTCAGAGTCGCAGCGCTGACCCGGCGCAGAGGGGGCTCCAGGCAGCCGTGAGGGAGGGGCCGCTCCCTCAAGGTCAAGAATGGAGAGAGCTGTGCAGAGTGACTCTCCACCATCAACTGTTTTTAGTGAGTAACAGAACAAGATCATACTTTTGGGCAAAAGAGACCTTAGAAGAACAAATCTTCCACGGCACAGGCAGGCGCTGGGCAAAGCTGGTTCGGCAGCTCCCGCCTGCCCCGCAGGTGCCCCGGCCCCGCCCTAGGGATGGGCTGCCCTCCCCGCCCCCGCCAGCCAGCGCCTCCACCGCAGTGCCAGGAGCCCCCAAGGGCTGCAGCTCCCGTTGGCCACGAGCGCCAGGCCTGCATGGGTGCCGCCGTCGCTGTGGCCGCGGGCAAGGGCCGCCTGCACCCTTCTCTGCCAGTGCCTGGACGTGCTCCTCCGTGTCCCGTGTGCAAGCGTGAGCACCACGCCTGACGTCTCGCTGCACCAGCACCGCAGGTCCCACCAGTGGCCATAGGACAGACCCTCAAGTCAACCTGGGCTCAGCTGACGTGGCGGCTCCCGGTCAAGACTCCCTGACCCGAGCTCTGCGACCCTCTCCATGGCCCCCAGCAGCTTGGCGTCAGCCCCTCCACCCCTCCTGCTGCTGTGGGGCTCTGTCCCCTACCCCGGGACTGCCAGGGAGAACTTTCTGGAGCACAGGCTCATCGTGGCATTTCCTTAGTCCCTGGATCCCCACGACCGTCGAAAAAATGCAACCGGCACCACTTCGTCATTGCGGAGGCTGATGACTCTGAATCCCACAAACCTACCGCGTGTCCCCTTGCGTGGGAGGACCGAATGGTACGTGGAAAACACCTCGACAAACCAGGCAAGTCTCAGGAAGGAGAGAAAGTTCAACAGGGCCACGAAGCCCGACCTTGGCAGCTCTGCTGTGAGACCGTGAGCTGGATTCTTAGGAAACCGGTGGGACGCATCAGCTCACAGGGACCTGCGCGGCCTCACGGAGGCCTCGCGGGTGCTGGACGGAGCTCCCAGAGCAGGGGACACTCAGGCCCCTGAGCCTGCTGACCACGGTGTGGCCACTGACTGCACAGCCCCGAGGTGTCCCCCATCCTCGTGGGGGCCCAGGCCCACTCACCACAGTCCAGCTCTTCCGGAGTGACGGTGGCCACAGACCGACCCTGGATGCGCCTAGGGTACTCGCAGGTGGCGGCAGCCTGCGCATTCCCGGACTGGGCGTAGGTCTTCAGCAGGTCGGCCAGCCACAGGATCTCGCAGTCACAGCGCAGCGCGTTGGAGTCCAGCCGCCTGCGGGAGGCAGAGGTGGCCGGTGTGACCTGGCAGCGGGGGACGAGGGCATCCGTCCGTCCAGCCAGACAGCCAGATGGGCCACCAGAGCTGCTCCACACACCGTGTGGGACCCGCCAGCACGCGGCACCAACTGGGGCGGGTTCCACACGGCGGGATCTGAAGCCGGTTCCCCGGGACTACGCGAGTGGGGCAGAATTGCGCCACCAGGGAGGGCCCAGGAGAGGGAAATGCTGCCGACACGCAGGCAGATGCTGCCGGTGTCCAGTCCCAACCGCTGAGTCAGGAAAGTTCTGGAAGGAGACAGGTGAGGGCCATTCGTATAAATCAGCAGCTCTATAATAACCAGAGCTGCGACCCTCTGTGGTTACTCGCTCTCGTGGAACCCCGGGCATCTTAGCACCACTGGGTGCTGCCTCCCTCCATCCTGAAACTTCCCCGGGGTGACTGGGAGCTGCAGCTCCGGCTGGGGCTGATGCCTGAGGCCCGCAGGGTCCCAGCCATCCTGAGGAGCTGCTAGCAAGAGCAGCCTGGGCGCCCGACGTGCCTGGTCCCAAGGAGGGGACAGAGCTGGACCCCATGCACCCTGGGGAAGATCGCCACTTCTGCAGGAGGGGAGACGGCTCCCGGCAGGAGCACTGGCCACAGGGCAAGCGCTCAGCAGCCTGTTCCCTGCGGGGGCCTGAGGAGGGGGGATCACAGAGCTTTGGAGCATCAGGTGAGACCCTCGCTAAGTTCACACTGGCCCAGTTCACATTCACAAGGCCCAGTGATGTCCTAGGGAGGGGGGCAACATGCCTCCCATCTGTGTTCCCCCAGGACGTCAGCCTGGCGGGGACAAGGGCAAGGACCTGGCTGCATGACCCATCTGCCCTCTCCCTGGCGGACAGGGCCGCATCGGGGTCGGGGTGCTGTGGCTCTGGGGGCACCCAGGTGCAAGGGATGGGCACGGTACGGAGATTCTTTGCTGACTAGTTTTATTTTCAACAGTGACATGTGCATGGAATTGAAACTCGATGTGAAGAATTTACAGACGGTTTGTAACACTGTCTCACTGGCCCAGCACAGGGTCAACTTCCTGCCACTTTCCTGAGCCCCCTGCCTTCCCCTGCACATGTCTGCACACCCACACGGGTGCACGTTCGCAATGCACATCCGCACACCCACACGTGTGCACGATCGCAACGCACGTCTGCACACCCACACACGAGCACATTTGCAACGCATGTCTGCACACCCACATGCGTGAACGTTCGCAACGTACGTCTGCACACCCACACGCATGCACGTTCGCAATGCACACCTGCACACCCACACGTGTGCACATTCACAATGCACACCTGCACACCCACACGTGTGCATGTTTGCAACGCACCTCTGCATACCCACACGCGTGCACGTTCACAGCACACATTCCCAGTGTTAAACCTTCCTGGCACCCACTAAATGGGGCCAGAGGAATGGAAAACGGGCACGGGTATGGCTTGGCATGAAGGCAACACAGAGAGCAGAGTACTCACAGTCTCCTCATAGATTCCAGGTGGTTGAACGTCCCTGGAACGAGATGTGTGATCCGGTTGTTGTGTAAGAACCTGTGAAAAAGGTATCAGGACAACATGACATTGCACTGATGTAGGTCGTTTAAATGTGCAGGAAAGAACATAACTAGTCAAATATGTCACCTTCCAAAAATAAATCTCAGTGATTACATTTATTCAATACAAATAAACTTAAGAATACTGTTTAGTCCAGAAAAAAACTGGATTTTCCCCGTTTTATCACCATTCCCAAATAAAAAGAAAATCATAAATCCCGCTTTAGAACTGGCAGGCGAGGCGTGCAGAGTCTGTGCCCGTTTCCAGGCATTTAACAGACGTTGACCTTAATTCTGCCAAAGCCGTGACCAGAGACTGGGACCGAGGGCTAGAAATGGGAAATTAGGGAAAGAAACGCAACTCACAGCCTTTCGAGCTTCGGTAGATGCTGAAAGGACTCTGGGTCCAAGGTCTCTATCTGGTTAAAGTGCAGGTACCTACAGTGTGGGGAGAAGAAGAACGCAATTTGAACAATTTCAGTTCCCATGACAGATCCAGCTTACTCAGAAACTCGTTTCAGTCATTTCGATCTCGTACGTCAACCGGTAACGCCCTAGATTTCTCACACCGCGTGGAAACGAACACTCAAGACCAAACACGGCAGAAAACCGGGCGCGGACGGTCCTGCGACTGACGACCAGATGAGGCTGGGCCTGGCCCCAGGACGGGTTTGCTTCCGCCCACGGGGCGGGGGCCCCACCCAGCGCTGCTGCCTCCGCTCTCGAAATGCTACTCACTGACAGCACACGGGGTGTGCATGTGGCTGCCCTCAAATCTGTTAACCTGCACGTGTGGACGTGGCCGGGATAACGTGCCTTTTATCCTGACTCTGAGTATGTGGTCAGACACAGACAGCTACAGAAACGATCTTTGAAAAGCACTGGGTTAGTAAGAAAGACGGCCTATCTCGTCCAGGGTCCCTCGGGTTCACACTGCTTTCCACGTAGGCGTCTCCTTCTGTCCACATTTACACACTCTTGGTGTGACTCGCTTTTCTGAGTTTCCCGACTACCATTCTCACTTAGTGAAGTCGGGGGTGTTTTCCTCTCAAGTCAGCAGAAGTCACCCTTCTAAGTGGGCTTCTGCGGGGGCCTCGCGCCACAGCAAGAGGGGGATCTCCAGGAAGGACCCGCCGTGGTCAGCGCACGTGTCCAATGACCACGTCTAGAGAGCAACAGCAGGGACAGAACCGGCACCGCGGTTACCCGACTTTACCATGAATCCAAAGAACGCGAGTCTTTCCAAACCTCCTGCCCAGGAATCACTTCTATTCACTTTTCCAGATTACTGTCACCAAAGGGCACCGAGGTTCCACTGCTGGTGGCCTATCCCGCCCTGGCCACTTCCTGGGCAAGACCCGGAGGTGTCCCTGAGTCTCGGGGTGCCTACAACCCCTCCTGAGACGCCGGCTCCACCACCCACCCTCCCTGCCAGGTCAGGACAGGCCTGTGCCCAGCAGCCCTGCGCTAGAAGGGGGACAGGAGAGGAGGGAGAGTCACATTCAGTGACTCTCAGGCGGGTGTCTGACTCAAAGGTACCGATGAGATAAGATCAGACAGGAGCTGCACGGAGCCGCACCTGGGCCCAGCCAGCCGGGCAGACAGGGCACGAGTCCCGAGCAAAGTGGGAGGGAGGAGCGAAGCCAACCGGGTTAAAAAAAGCGGGTGCACAAGCCCCAGCTCAGAGCAGCTCCTCTGAAAAGCCTCCACCTGGACACGTGGCATAGCTGGCCACAAAGGGGCCGGGCTCGGAACTGGGCATCTGCCTTGAAAGGCTCCAGGAAAGTCACTGTCAGGGCTTTGCAGGGTCCCAGAGAGGCTGGGGCTCCCGGCAGCCTGGGTGTCACCACCCCTCCCTGAATAGCTGAGGAAACCGAGGACCTGAGACAGGAAGTGCCTCCCCATGTACACTGAGAGCATCGATGAATTCAAATCCACATCCCTGACTCTGGCCGGGAGCGTTTTCTGACGGGAGCCTTTCTGGACCAGGGGAGCTCAGCAGGCCTTGGGCTGCCCAGAAGGCAGGGCTCTGGGTGCCCTGGGAGGGGGATGGAGTTGGCAGAG
This sequence comes from Lepilemur ruficaudatus, assembly GCA_963574885.1. Lineage (NCBI taxonomy): Eukaryota > Metazoa > Chordata > Mammalia > Primates > Lepilemuridae > Lepilemur > Lepilemur ruficaudatus. Next base: position 43,518 of record CAUYRT010050949.1, on the reverse strand, counting down.
ATCCGGCAAAGACCGCCCCTCGCCAGACCCACTGAACTTTGCAGACACCGGTGGGCGTGTGTGACTGGTGCTCGTGGTGGACACGGGCATCTCCTTCCTAGACAGCACCCTCCCCAGAGCGGGGCCCGGGCCTCCTGGGTGCACCAGACATTCAGGGAATGAAACCAAAGCCTCGCAGCAGAGATGCTGACTCACCCAGCCCTGGGTTTAGGGAAGCAGCCGACTGCCCTAGGCGCCCTCCAACCACCAGCACTGTCGGGGCAGAAACTCCCCTCGTTCATTCACAGACGCCAGTCCTCGTTCCTCCTAGACTTGGCCCCTTTCTTCCTCAAAGACAACACTCAGCTCACGTCCTCGGGAAGCCAGGTGGGCACCCCTGGCCTCAGGGAGGATCCCAGGGCTGTTTGCGTTGACGATGGCATTTCCCCACTGCATGAAACACGCCGTGTGCAAGAACCTGCTCCTCTGAAAACCCCCTGTGCTGCTGTCTGTGTGAGGACCTGAACTCTTTGTCTAGCTCTCTGGGAAGCAGAGATTATGCAGCCCTGACAGGCAACGTCTTCCCAAACATCCGCGCCCTGCTCAGTGAGCCCAAGGAAGCCGCGCTCGCTTGAGCAAACGCACCCACATGCAGGACAGGAGCACCTGGGGGCCCCAGAGCACACGGCTCCAGGTGTGCCCACTCCCAGCTCTGCCGCACACCCTCAGAAGACAGCTCGGTGCCCAGTCAACCAAGGAAACAGGAAAACTCACAGCTGTGGCTAAAGCATGCCACGCCACATCACAGCAAACAGCTGTTTCCATCCGTGTCCCCAAATGGTATGACAAGCTGAAACTCCCCGCTCAGGAACTGGACATCCTACAGACAGAAATGTCACCAGCCAAGCAGAGACCAGGAAAAGCCCTTTTCCAGGACTCTGTGCTGGAAAGTCAACGTCCGACCTCACAGCAAAGGACCACGTCACACGCGGACAACGGAACAGGCATATCCAGTTACACACGACACACACCCACTGGAACTACACAGGATAAAAGCGGTTGTTTTCTCCAGAACAACGACATCTCGGTCAAAGATATTAAACTGCACGTGTTTGGTCACAGACAGGAATAGCGCACGATCAAAGCCTCCTCATCCCGGGTGCCCTGGGTGCCTCTGCCAGCAAAGTGACTTGCTTGGCTTGTTCACATGCCTGCCCCCCTCAAATTGTGACCAGGGAGTCGCTCGGTGGATCTTACTGTTCTTGGTCTCACGACTCAGGGCGCAGGCCGGGAGCTGCCCAGAGGAAACCAGCAGGTGTCTGAGCGGGTGCGTGGAGGGCGGGCCCAGTGGGAGGCGGGAGACGGGGAGCCCCGGCCACGGCTGCTGTCCTGGGTCATGCACCTGCTCCCTGCACCCCACTAGCGCACGCATGCATCATGCAAACAGCAAACTCGGTCCACTGTCCCCTACGGGGGCAGAGAGGCGGCGCGTCGAGGACCGAAGCACGGGGAGGGGGCACTTACAGTTGCTCTAAGGAGGCAAGTCCCTGAAACGCTTGCCTGTCAATTGCCTGGATCTCATTCTTGTACAAATAGCTGAAACAAGAAACAGGGGAGTGTTAGCACACAAACGAGAAGTCACGCTCCAGACGGAGAAGAAGAACTAAGTCGACACGTAGAGACAGCTCTTAACCGGGGGTTGTGCTAGAATGCAAACAAACGTTCCACAGTCGGGCGGTTCCTCCCGCGAGGGCGGCCCTTCCGTCAGCCTCACGTGGCTCAAAGCAACCGGCCCCAACGGGAGGTGGTCGCACGATGGCTACGTGTTGTCAGGTAACTCGGACTCGGAGACTACGGCCAATAACTTTTGACGACACACTTGCTCCAAGGACTGAAGAAAACAAAGCCACTTCCCAACAAACACGGACATGCACTGGTTCTGAGATTCTGTGGCTGACGCTGACGCAATTCTACGATACCCAGCAGGGCTTCGTGGACAGACGACATGTCCTGATTCCTCACCACCCAAGTCCCCTCCTCAGAAAACAGCGGGAACAAAGGCAAACCAGAAGAGCCACGTAACGGGCCCACCACCTGTTTTTATATGGTTTGCAAGCTTAGGAAGGTTTTGCATTTTTAGTGGTTGAAAATTTCAAAAGAGGAATCCCATTTTGTGACACATGAAAAGTACATGAAATTGAAATTTTGGTGTCCACAATGAAGTTCTGCTGGACTACGACCACACCCACTTCTCTTGGTATTGTCTGCGCTGCGTCTGTGCCCTGTCAGAGCTGAGTGGTCACAGCAGAGACTGCATAGCTGCCGAACTGCAGATGTGCCCTGCTTGGTCCTTTACAGAAAAAGCCTGAAACAATCCATCGAGGATGAAACTTCTGCACAAAAATACCGCTCTTCCAAAACAGCCAGAGTCGTGCATGGGGAGTCCACGCATCTCAGACATGACTTGTGTTCAGCCAGCTGTCCCGGGAACACGCTCTACTGCAGCGGATCTCTGGGGCCCCCGCAATGCTGTGGACCACAGGTGGCATCTGACTCATAAAGAGACGCCGGCCACAGCCCTTCTAAGGGTCTACCTGGCTTTGTCTTTGATGCAGGTGGGCAGGTGAGTCAAAGTCTACCCTTTCCTATACTCACTTCAGGCAGAAACTTCTCTTCCAACTGATCACTCAGTGGCTGGGTTTTACCTACCTAGTCGGCTAAACCAACAGTATATTTTGTCGTAATGTTACCCATGTCATTTACAGAGGAGCAGAGTGTTTTACTGCATGTTAATTAATTATGTTTGGTGCAGGAACCGGTTTAATAGGACCTGCTCTGCTACCGCTGTTACAATTCATCTAAGGGGATCTCACTTCTTCCCTCCGTGCAGATCTGCTGAGGAACCTCACGAAGACTGCATGCCTCCACACTGACCAGCCAGAATCCCAGCAATCTGCAGCCCTGCGCCCACGGCAGAGCCTGGCAAGGGGGTTCCTTCTGCCGCTGCACGGGTTTGAATCCTTGAACCACCACTTCCTGCCTCTGTGACCCTGAATAATATATCAACCTTTTTGTGCCCAGCTTCTTCTCTGCAAAATAAGCAAATCTGTAAAAAGCTCTCGGAATACAGCCTGGTAAGCGGTGACCACTGCTCAGGTGGGAGCTATCACTATCACCTTTAAGAACGCAAGTCTGAATGGTTTTGTGCCCACTTCTTAAGGACAAAACAGAACCAAATATCAAAGCGAACATCACTTTGCATGTACTCTAAAAAAAATTAGAGTAGGCTGGGTGCAGTGGCTCAGGCCTGTAATCCTAGCACTCTGGGAGGCCAAGGCAGGCTGCTTGTTTGAGCTCACGAGACCAGCCTGAACAAGAGCGAGACCCCGTCTTTACTAAAAATAGAAAGAAATCAATTGGCCAACTAAAAACATATAGAAAAAAAAAATTAGCCAGGCATGGTGGCGCAAACCTGTAGTCCCAGCTACTCGGGAGGCTGAGGCAGGAGGATCACTTGAGCCCAGGAGTTTGAGGTTGCTGTGAGCTAGGCTGATGCCACAGTATTCTAGCCTGGGCAACAGAGTGAGACTCTGTCTCAAAAAAAAAAAAAATGTGAGTAATCTTTTTAAAGAATATATAAAACAACTGAGTCAAATTAATATTTATGAATGTATGTTTATAAAGACATTGGAACATAATTTGTTTTTATAAGAATAGCTGGGTATTAATCAACTTCTAATAATAAATAATTTTCTACATCATCATAGAGTTTATCCTTTGGGTATCAATTCTATCTGAATAATTAATAATTAATTTTATCGTTAGGAAAATGTGGATCAAGTAATTGGGGTTCCAGGAAACAAGAACTGCTCAACTTCCAAAAGTATACTTTGGTACTGACTAAATACACAAGGCTAAACAATGAATAAACTTCAGGAGAATTCCTAAGTATCTGAGTTATATTATTCCAAAGTTTTCTAAATCAGCGTGTATCAAAATGTCCCCCAGCAGTGGCATCTGAGGACTTCGGAGCCGGAAGCTGGGAAGAGCCAACAGCTGGATCAAGGGGTCACCCGAGGCCTCTCTGCACAGACGCCCCCTCCTCGTGTCTCCAGCCCAACTCTGAGTCAGGACCCATCTCCCTGCACCCCCGGCCTGCTGAGTCTGCCACACCTATGTGCCCACTGCCGGGCACCACGGATGTGTGACGGTGGCCGAGCGGGAAGGCGGGTTGGAGCGAGACACCTGGACTGAGAAGAGATGTCTCGAGTGAAAACAGAATCTCCCAAACTACTTAACGTGGAACAGACTTGCAGAGTACACAGCAGACTGCTCTTACGTAATTCAGAACCAAAGGCAAAAAAAATAAGACACAAACACACACACGAACACACACAAACCCACACAAACACAAACACACACAAACGTGCGCGCACACACACACACACACACACACTGGGTATCAGCCAGCTGAATCTACTCTCCAGGAAACGAAAAGCTTTCTTTTTGAACTTGCATCCTATACTTAAAATGTCCACAAAGAAGGTAAAAAAACAAACAAAGACTCGAAGTATAAACAGAAGGCCTGTCTCTCATTTCTAGAATGAGGGACAGGCTTAGTAAAGTTCATACAGGATTTAAAATGGCATAGTATGCCAAAAATAATGGAGAAAACATGTTTATATATAATCCTTTCAAATATCTTCACTGGGGAAAATATATTTTAATAAACAGAGTTAAAGGTAGCTCTATAATTCAGAACCACGGATATTACAGAATATGCATACACACTAGCAGACTTTAAAACACCAACACATCTTAAAAGATGTGTAGGCTGTTATGACATAAATCTCCAGTAATAACAACTGACACAAATCCCTTATTAAAAATGGCTTTCTTTGGAAAGTTATCCAAGTCCTAAAAGTAAGAATAATTGGCCCAAAGTGCATGACACTCATTTGCTTTACTTTTTCTAGAGCAAGGATGTGCCTGGTGTTCTCAATCTTCCCAGTTTTGGAGTCAGCGCCTGTGCAGGACAGAACACCCGTGTTTCTCAGGGAGCTCATTTTCTAGACTGCAAAACTGACTTTGATAAGCAGAAGTTTAAACATTAATAAACTAAAATAATTTTTTTAAGTAAAATAAAATTTAACTACAAAAAATAACAAGTAAAATCAAGTGGAGGAAGACAAGAAAACCTGCAGGAACTGGTGAGGTCCCACAGGGATGAGTCACGTGCACCTCGTGTCTCCCCCGCACTGGGGCACTGGGGACTGTCACACTGGAGCACGCTGCATGGCACAGACCAGCTGCCCACGCTGGACACTGAGCACGCCGTCGCCTCCCACGGCTGGAAGCATCATTATCACTCCCACAGTGACTCTCAAGGGCTGTGCATTTCAATGTTATCGAACCTCTTTTACTGAAGGCTTAGTAACTAAATACTAACATGTATTTTAGTATGTACATTTAATATCACATAATGTAGCACACTGTAGCACAATGCATTATTTTACATTAATGTAGCACTTTATAACGATGAGAACCCACTTAAAGAAACCTCAGCCAGACTTTTACTCACCTTCTAGAAATAAAGCCTCTTTAGATGATACATTCATGGTAATTCATACACAACACGACATTTCGTTCTACATTTAAATAATCTGAAAACAGGCAACATAAGCTTCGGGGCTAAAGAACTGGTGGTTAAACTTACAGATACTTCAAATTCTCCAAGTCCTCAAACGCCCCGCCGGGAATCCTCCTGATCTGATTGTTGTTCAGGAGCCTACGAGACAGAGTATCCGGAAGGATTTGAAACACACGGTTCCAGAGGGCCACGGAAGCCTTAGCAATGGCCGTAAAATGATGAAGCCGCAGAGTTCATATCAGCATTCCATAAACGCTAAACTAACAGCAGTTTCAGTGTTTCTCCCTTGTGGTTACAAGTCTGCTCAAGCCGTGAGCATCCACATCAGCCCACGTTTTTCCTCCTTTATCTACAACAGAGAAACAACAACTTCTCCCCTGCACAAAGAAGGGTCTGCGTCTTCCTCCTGCTCTAGCCAGGACCGTGGCCACGTGGAGGCAACCGTGGACATGGGATGTCCAGGAAAATGCGTCACTAAGGTGGGTCCTGGAGCCACGCATGGTCCCTGCACAGACAAGGACCTGGGGGTGCAGAGCAGGCAGGTCACCTGCCCTCCAGGTCGCACAGTGGACAGGTGGCTGGTCGTCCCGCCCCCCGTGGCCCTGCACTTGGGCCAAATGTCCAGTCGGTGTGGAGGAGGAACCAGCTTCCCACCTGGCAGGGGGTACTGGAAAGAGCTCGGGGTCTGGTGTAGCCCCCGGGGATGCTGGTCCCGCCGCCCCCTCAGACCACCCCGGGCTCTGAGCACTGGGGCAGGACCGCACGGCCTGACCCTGGCCGTGTCTACGCTGAGCTCAGAAGCACCGTCCTTCCTGCCCCACCTTGTGATGCAAGAGGTGATGGGCTCACAGGCCAACCTGACCCTGGAGGCAGAAGCAAGTTACCCACACGAGGATGTGGGGCTGCCTGGCCATCCGTGTGGTCCCCAGTCTGCAGCAGACACGTGTGGGGCAGGCGGACAGGTGCACAGCCCGGCAGCCCCTGTTCACGTTCCTTCCTCACCTTTCCCCTCGTGCCGCTGACAGACCCGCCTGCAAGCAAACAGCGTACGGATTTATTATTTTTTCAACTTACAGTGTGTTCAAGTTTCTCAGCCGCCGGAAGGCTCCAGGTTGGATCTCTCTAATTCTGTTAAAGCGAAGATCCCTGTGAAAGAAGAAGAAATGCATTTGTATGTCTACAAACCTCACAACTCCTTTGCTATTATTCTTCAACAGCCAGCTGCAAAATGGTTAAAGGGGACTTAAAAAATTAGATCACTCAGGTCACCCCTTGGATAAATCTTCTCTTCGCTCAGGCTGATACATATGCGAGCACTGATATGAATGACAAAACGATGGAACCACGTTACAGAAATTCATTTAAACACTCACTATGGGGAGATAAAAACTGCATTAACTACCTACACATCCGACCTTTGGCCAACCCACCCAAAAGTCAACATCAGTAAGTCTCAGGATAACAAACACAGGTCAGACTTGCACATATTCAGGAAAAGAGCCGGAGCCTGTGCAGTCGTGCGGACGCTTAGAGCCCACTCCAACCATCGCACAGGCTACTCAGAGCTACCCACCCACAGTGTCTTTTCAATGCAGTGTAGACAGAGTCTCAAAACCACACGCTATTTCGGCAAGCACACTGGGAAAACAGGATGCCTAACGTATGGGTTTTAACCAAACGGTTCCAAACAGGTTATATTTTAAGTAAAGTTAAACATGTATGCTTTCTGACCAGCCCAGGAGAGACTGGAGAGCAGGCCAGACCGACAGAGACGGAATCTGGGGCTGGCCCAGAGCAGAAAGGCCTCAGTTCCCCTAGAGCTGATGCCCAGAGAGCAGGCGGGAGGCCGTGGAGGGCCTGGGGGGAGGTCCTGGAGGCAGGCGCAGGACAGATGTTTGGGCAAGATGGGAAGTGAGGACTCACAGAGATGTCCACTTCACCCTGCTTAGAAGGCCCGTGTCTATCCAGAATTAAAAACAAAAAATGCAGGCCGGGCGCAGTGGTTCACGCCTATAATCCTAGCACTCTGGGAGGCCGAGATGGGAGGATCGCTTGAGGTCAGGAGTTTGAGACCAGCCTGAGCAAGAGCGAGACCCCGTCTCTACTAAAAAATACAAAGAAATCACCTGGACAGCTAAAAATATATAGAAAAAATAGCCAGGCCTGGTGATACATGCCTGTAGTCCCAGTTACTTGGGAGGCTGAGGCAGGACGATTGACTGAGCCCAGGAATTTGAGGTTGCTGTGAGCTAACCTGACTCCATGGCACTCTAGCCTGGGAAACATAGTTTGACTTTTTCTCAAAAAAAAAAAAAAAAAAAAGAAACTAAAAATGCAACAAGTCCAAAAGCCACTTGAAAATAAAAAGAAAGTCCATTTCTTTATCACATAGTCTTATAAAAATACCTCCCTACTCACAGGCCCAACCACATCTAGCGCGGTCCAGGAACTGCTCTGGACTAAGCTGCCACACATGTGTATTTTTTAAAAAATGTCACCTGATACCACAGAAAACCATCACGCGAGTGTGTCTGGGGTCAGCTGCCTGAACACTAGGCCCATGTTTCTTAAAACCCTGTACTGTTTCCATTATTGCAAAGACCTCTTGAGGCAACCTTTAGTGGAGATTTGCAGTTTTTTCCTGACTCAAACCATTTGATTTTGCAACTATTTCTCCATCATCTCTGATTTAAAACACAGACTCTGTGCTGCATACACAGCACATCTGGGGCCTCCGGAGCCACCTCAGAGTCCATCACCCTCCAGAACGAGAAAAGGAGCAGAAAGGAAAGGTCCGCATGGTTCCAGCCCAGAGACACGCCCGGGAGTCAAGACACAGTGGATACAGGACGCTGGCGGTCTGCTCATATATGAGCCCCAAATCCACACAGCAAACTGCAGGGACGGACTCTCACGCCACGGCGCAGCAGGGACATATGTGCCTCCTGAGGCACAGCGAGATTCTCCTGAGTAGTGTCTGAGGGGGCCTGGATCAGCGGCAGTGCCACGCGGGGGCTGGCCAGGTGGCAAGTTCAAGCACCCCCCCCCCCGTCTACAGAATCAGAAACTGGGGGGTGGGTGCAGCAACAGGGTCTTGCAAGCCCTCCAGGTGGTTCCGAAGCAAGGTGGAGTCTGAAAACCGCCGTCCTTCAGCAATACTGAAGATACAGCACAAACACACAGTGTGTGTGTCTGGGTGTGCGTGTGCAGACACGCAGTGACACGCACATGCACACATGCGCTTGCTCATTTCCTCTGCACTTTCCCCACTTCTGACCGAGCCCACTCCTCACTACGGACACGAAGCTTGCCCTCAGTGCAGGCACACTGGACTCTCCAATTCGTGCTTCCATCCAAGTGTACAATATAAGCCCCCCTTACAGCTTGGAAAACAACGTCCACCCACATCAGGGCGGACAAGACCCCTTGGACTTTAAAAATTAAAGAGCACTTCAGAACACTGAGCTGGGCCCCTCCCTAAGGCTCCAGGCTCCTCCCACCCCCACACGTGACACCACTGGCTGCTGACGGGGGCACTGGTCACCTGCCCTCAGCAGCCAGTGGCACCACTTCTCCCAACAAGCAGGGAACGTTTGCCACTCCCTCCATGAAGCATGAGGGGGAACGGAGACAGATTCTAGAACGTTCTGGGACACCCATAAATGGAATGATTACACATGAACCTTGACAGTAGACATCAGACAGGGCATCCAGGAGCCTTCTGCTGAAGCCAGGACCCCTGCCCAGGACATCCCGTGATGGCGCTGCGCCCTGCCTGCCGGGAGCTGAGCTGTTCGTCCTCAGGCCTTGCTAGAGCTCAGGGTCGAAACCCCAAGGCTCCAGGTAACAGGCACCCAGTGGACAGGTTACAGGACACAGTGTGTTTGAGAAAGAGCTTCCTAAACCTCAGAACTCTCTAAATGTCCTTCCTAAACATCATCTGCAATTCCAAGGGACCTGGTAGATTCCTTCAGGGACTATAGCAACACCTGTCAGGTGGGAGCCTCTGGACCAGGCAGAGCCCACACGGAGAACCTGGGCGTGTGCTGGGAACCAGACAAGAGCTCAGAAGTGACGATTCTAGGACGAGATCGAGGCCTGCTTCACGGTCCACTTCAACCTCATCTGGCCACGTCCCGGGAATGGCCAAGGAGCAGGTCGGGGCACACAGAGGTGTCAGCTAGGAGGGTCGGAGGGGATGAGAATCAGGTTGGAAGAAGTTCCTTTACTTGACAAGTAAGAATCTAGAAACTACGATTCAGCAATTTGTCTAAACTCAGTCGGTCTCAGCAGCAGAACTGAAAACACAGTGAGCATCAGCCCAGACCCTTTCTCAGCATAAAACTGCCCCACGGGGGGCCCTGGACAGGTCCATCCTCACTGGCAAAGTTCACGAGGCACCCCCACCCCCGGCACTCCAGGCAGGAGTCCTTCCACCGTCATGCAGAGCAGCCTCGGACCACACGGCCCTCGCAAGCCTGAAGAACAGCCTGGAATAACTTACACTGGAACACGGACTTTCAACCCAGAGCCTCGGAAACAGAACTCAGGTCTGCTCATACTTCGTATTTAAAATGCTGGCAACCTCTGAGTTTCTAAGGCAAGGAGGTTTTAGGGTGGGTTTTTGTTTTGTTTTGAGTGTTTCCATTATTTCAAAATCTTACTGGAACCAAAAAACCTACCAGGAAGGAAAAAAGAAATTGACAAGAATTGCAGCTTGGAATGAAGCATCAAAGTGCAGGTTTATACTCAGTATCAAAATCCTAACTCACCGCAGAGCCGCAGCGGTAATTAGAGGTTAGGAATAAAAGGGAACTTGGAGCTCCAGGGTTTAACCTAATTCCCCGTCACAGCAACAAAAAACGCACAAACCACTCAACATGCTTAATTTAGTTGTGAAAAAGTTACTATGAATAAAAAAAGGTAATCACTAAAAATCCTTTTAGAAAGTTCACTCTACAATAATCTTCAATAACACTGATTTTCAAGATAAGATTGTCTGGACTTTTCCCATTTACAAAAGTGACTATTTTGAGACAGGGTCTCACTCTGTCACCCGGGCTAGAGTGCAGTGGCATCATTATAGCTCCTGCAGCCTCAAACTCCTGGGCTCAAGCAGTCCTCCTGCCTCAGCCTCCTGGGTAGCTGAGACCACAGGCACAAGCCAGGACACCCAGCTAACTTTTCTAATTATTGTAGAGATGAAATCTCACTATGTTGTTCAGGCTGGTCTTGAACTCCCAGCATCAAGTGATCCTCCCACCTCGGCCTCCCAAAGCGCTAGGATTACAGGCGTGAGCCACTGTGCCCAGTCTTGTTTTATTTTTGAATTAAAAAAAATTAAGAATGATTTGTCCACAAATTCAAAATTAAATAATATATTGTTTGGTTTGAGAACCAGAAATATTTCAATTAGAGAATTAAAATTTAACCAGGTCTGAGTATCAAAACTAGACAAAAGTTACTTTTTACTCTTGCATTTTGTTCTTTCTTGGGACTTGCAAGTATGTCTCTGTCTCTGCAAACAAGGCACTTTAGAGATTTCTTTGTCCTCACTATGTTTTCATTGTTACTTTCTTTGTACAGTCTGGAGTTTTAAAAGGCGTTTTGGGTACTGTTACATGTTACCCAAAACTTCTGGTCACACTTGGGTCGCAGTGTTACAAATAGTCCTGAGCTAACTGCAGAATTACCCTCATTTTCATGCCCCTTTCCAGGTGAGCATCCCTGTCCAAGCAAACGGCGGCAGCGAGGACAGCGCCCGGTCGTCAGACGAGTCTCTCCAGCACGAGGACAGTCTCTCCAGCAGCTAAGCGCAGACCCTGCTCTGCGTCGGGGGGAGAGTACGTGCAGAAATACCTCACTAATTGTAAAAGTCTGAGCTACCGCAGCTGCAACCCCCCCCACTGCAGCAGGGACGTGGGAACCGAGCCCCACCCCGCACGCTGGATGGAGAATCGATTCAATTCCTGCTGAAACTGCAAAGCCGTGAGATTCACAGCTGTGGGAGAGTCTGAAAAACAACATTCTAAGGCCAGACCTTGTGGGTTTTCAGCACTGTTTGCCTGACCTAAAATCACTTCAATTTTTCCTACTGATGAAGGCCTTCTGGAGACAAAGGACGCCGAAGACTCGCTGTGCCTGTTGAGAACATGGCATTGCAGCGGGTGCAGATCCGGCCTTTCGCTTCCATGTCTTCTGCGATGTTTCTGGACACACAGCTACAACCAGGGCTCAGTGACGTCGCTCACCTACATACCTAGCACACGCCACTGGACAGCGATCGTGAGCCGTCGCTGGAACGGAGACCACAGGAGTTTCGCGCCTGCACTTGAGCGGCCACAGGGGAAACTGGCGTGGACAGTGGAGGGGTGGGCTGTTCCGGGGAAGAGCCAGTGGGTTGCAGAGGGGTGGGCCGTGCGGTGGGACCCTCATCCCAACTACTGATGAATGTTTAGCCACTCGCTGAGAACAGGTGGGGGGTGCCTCATAGGTGGGGGGGCCTCGGGTGTTCCATCCCGGGCACCCAAGTGTGAGACCCAGTTAGACACCTTGTGGACGTGCCAGGTGCACACAGCAGGTGAGTATGAATTTGAAAGCTCTGGCACGGTGGGCCACAGCACTGCCATGTAAAGCCATGGAGCAGGAAAGATCCCTCGTGGAGCTTGTGCACAGGAGGGGCGGGGCAGGGCGGGCAGAGCCGGGGAAGGTCTTCAGAGCACCGGGCAGAGGAAAGCCCATGGAATGGAAGGTAGGGGTGTTCCTAAAACGGCAGCGGAGAACCGGCTCGCGCAGTGACGCTCCAGCCCAGGGACCTCAGTGGGACCACCCCACATAGCTGTCACGCATGTCCGCTGCAGAGCATGGTATCTGCATGGGTGGGATGCACTTAACTGTCCACACTCAGTTAAACACCTCTCCAGTGGGGGATAATCTCACAGAATCTTTGAATAGGATGAAAAAAACCGTGCTAAGATTTAACTCCGAACACACTCATCCCTTGGAGGGTTTCAACACAGAACTCACAATGCCTCTTTCTGAGCCCATGACAGTGTTCAAGGATGATGCAGCTCATTGTTGTCATTAAAATGCAGAGTTTTTAACATCTGCTGTAGGGAGAAGCAAACTCAGTTGCTCGGTGGTGCAGAAAATCCAACAGGACAAGAGTTCAGTTTTGTTCACACTGGGAAGTGTGAAAAATTTCATAATGTTAGAGTCCACAATATGTTAGACGGTTCCATAATTTCAAAGCACACAGTCGAAATAAATTCCCTTAATGAATAAAAATAATCTAACTTTTATTTGGAAAATTGTATATTTTTCAGCGTAATTCTAATCTCATCCACTGTTGGAGGAATGAAACTGCAGTCTTGGTGCTGAGCACAGCAATGATATCCCAACGTGTAAATTTTAGTTCAGGGCACAGTTTATGCAGCCACATCCCTGCTCCCACTCCAACCTACACCTGCCGTGTTCTGCTCTGAGATGGGCAGCGCCGTCCTACGGAGCGGCCTGCTCGTGTAAGCAACTGTGCGCCGACCATGACGCCCTCCAGACTGCGACGCCCTCTAGACCACGACGCCCTCCAGACAGCGATGCCCTCTAGTGTGGGATGCGTGGGGCTGGACAGGAGTCGAGACCCGCCGGGCCGTGCTGGGAAATGCTGATCTGACGAACAAACAAGCGAATCCCTTCTGAAATCCAGCATTTTACGTCAAAATACACAAATGCATTTCACATCCTACTCCAAATTAACACAAGTGCTTTAAAACAAAAGGACGTAGAGAGAAAGAAGAGGAAAGGAGGGTTCCCACCCCGTCTGCCACCTCTCTGGGATGGGGCAGCCGGGTGCTAAGCACAGAGAACAAAGCATCGACAGGGCCCAAGCATCCGCCCACCCCTGCACAAGCCTTAAGACAGAACTCGGGGTCTCCCCTGCCTCTCCCAAGGCGGCTGGGTGAGTCTCCGTGTCCCTCACCTCCGAATCCCGTAATACACCCACCCCTGTGGGTCTCACACTAGGGCCTGCCGTGCCACCCACCCTGCTACCTCCACCAGCAACGCCCGGCCAGCTAGAGACCACCCCTCCTCCCGTGGGGGACCCTCAGGAGGCCTTAACCCCAAGACAGTTCCTCCTATTAGGACAAATGTCCTTAACAGGAGCAGCGAGGCCCCTCCGCAGCCTCCACGTCCCCCTGGCTGGGTGCACAAGGCCCTGGGCCCGGCGTGTGCAGGCCTCTTGCCCTGAGGACCCAGCTAGCTCCTCCCAGGCTCCCCAGGTGCTCAGGACAGCAGGACCCGCCTCCCAGGCCGCCACGAAGAGCCCATCCGGAGGCTGGTTTTGGCTCCAGTTTGCACGTGTTTCCGAGAGTCTTTGGAGCCCAGTTTGGAAACTGTCCTTGGGCTTAAAGTCGGAATGTGAGCAAGGCTTCCTGCCAGCGACAGTTTGGGAAAACCCGAGATGACTTGCTCGGAGATGTTTGGGCTTTATAGCTACAGCGCAGAGCTCTGAAATGCACCTCTATGAATGAATTTCTTAAAACAATAAATTTTCTGAAACAGACGTAGAATCCCGACCCCACGGCACCAGAGCAGCTCAGGGGCCGGAACCGCCTGCGGAGCCGCCGGGCGGTTCACAGTGGGAGCCCCTGACGGCTTCTAGAAATCGAAACTACTGCCCACGTTTCCTAAATGGGATTTTCGTACTAAAAATTTTTGGAAAAACTATGCAGCCTGGGCCATGCACTTCCCAAAGGCACACTGTGGGATGCCAGCTGCCCCTTGCGGAAGGTGTGGGCACTGGCCCTCTGCCTCGGGTCCCAGACCCCAGCCTGACCTTAGCTCCGCCCTGCGGGGGTCCTGACTTGGCTGCATGGGCCTTACAGCCCCCTGAACTCTGGCTGCTACAGATGGAATGTCTGTGCCCCCCAAAACGCACATGTGGAAATCCTCACCCCCAAGGCCAAGAGGTCAGAGCCCCGGGATGGGGTCAGGGCCTCATAAAGGGGCCCAGGAAGCTTCCTGCCCCTCCGCTCTGGGAGGACACAGCGGGAAGGTGCCGTCTGCAGACCCCAGGGCAGGTCCTCCCCAGACGCCAAATCTGCGAGGCCTCCACCTTGGATCTCCAGGACTGAGGAAAATGAGTTTCTGCTGTTCATAGGCCACCCAGTTTATTGGACTCTGTCACTGCGGTCTGAACAGTGACAGACACCCACTAGAACAGGTTAATGACGTCAACTCTGTCAGCCAGCACATGCCTGCCTGTTGGCCACAGAAACCAGCCTGAATTCTGGCAGGGCTAAAGGGTCATTTGTTGGCAGGATCCTGGAACGTCACCTGTACCTGCAGCAGAACCGACAGTCAGGGCTCGGGCAAGGTGAGGGCTCATCCCGGCGTCCCGGCGGCAGGTAGTGGGGCTGACCCTTCCCCGCCCCCTCTCAACCCCTGCTGTTGCGGGGTCCCCTCTCAGCCCACAGCCTCTCAGCCCCCCCGGGCCCCGGGGAGCAGCCTCCGCCTGGGATGGCCCTGGCAGGGCTGTGTGCTCCCTGGGGAGGAGGTGCTCCGACCAGGGGAGAAGGTGCTCCAAGAGGAAGCGGAGGTGAGGCTAGCACAGGTCACAGACGCCAGCACAGTGGCATTTCCTGGGAACCAGCCATCACATTATAAAAGAGCAGGTCACACGTTATTTGTCCGATGTTCTGAGGATGCAATGCGATAATGCACTAGGGCCTCGTGAGTACCAACAAAAAACAAACGGAGAAAAGGCAACAGCAGTAACACCACCACCAGGTGTCACCTGGCACCACCCACTGGGGAGAACACGGTAGGTCCACACAAGTCCCTGCACCCGGGGACTCCACCTGCTGGAGAGTCAGGACATCCCAGTTCACCCAGAAATGGACCTGCCCTCCTAAAAACACTCCCTCTAGGAAGGCTGGAGTGGGAAGAGTGAGTGCAGGAGGCAGGCCAAGCACACCCACGACCTGGGTGCAGGGTGCAGGGTGCAGCTCCCATGACTTGGATGCAGGATGCAGGGCGCAGGGTGCAGCTCCCATGACCTAGATGCAGGATGCAGGGCGCAGGGTGCAGCTCCCATGACCTGGATGCAGGATGCAGGGTGCAGCTCCCATGACCTGGATGCAGGATGCAAGGTGCAAGGTGCAGCTCCCATGACCTGGATGCAGGGTGCAGGGTGCAGCTCCCATTACCCAGGATGTAGGGTACAGAGTGCAGCTCCCATGACCTGGATGCCCAGGGTGGGTGCAGCTCCCTCGTGACCTGGGACATAGGCTGCAGCCCTGCATCTGCTCTGCTCTGAGGTCTGCTGTGGCTCTGTGCCCACAGCCCTGACCACTCTGGTGGCAGCAGCCTCCCCACTGGCTGCCTCTCTGCTCCTGTGCCCCGTGGCCGGCTCTGCCAGAGAGTTTCCCATGTGGATGTGGGCTGCAGTGTGCTGCAGCATGTCTGCATTATAGCCCCTGCCCCGGTGCTCCTGGCTCCCTGGCAGGGCCGGGGTCAGGGCATGAAGCCGCCATCCGTGCTGTTGCCACCACTGGAGGCCACTGTCTCTCCCTGGTGCAGCTTCTCCAGGGTCTCCAGGCCTCGGTCAGACCAAGCATTCAGATCTGACTGGACACTGGCTCAAGTTCCCTCCTGCCGGGTTCCTGGGCTCCAGCCAAACCCAGAGACCATCCCCGTGTCTCTGGACGTCACTGAGAGTTGGGAGCTGTAGGGTTATTCCGCGAGCGTGGCAGCTGGTCTGTCCGGAGAGCAGCGATCTGTCAGGTCGCAGGCCTGCCTTGGGGTCCCAGCAAGTCCTGCAGAGAGGAGCGGGTGACAGCTGCAGTCACAAGCACACACCTGTCTCGACAAAGTCGATGTGAACACACCGTCCTGCCGGTGGGTCAGTCCCTGTCACCAGATCAGCCTCAATTTTATCCGCCCCATGGAAAATCCAGCCTCACATTATGATGTATCGTTTAATCAATCCCAGATGCCTTATCTAAGCCTTTTAAATATCAAATACAATCAATCAAAAAGCAATTATAATGTAATCAGATGTGTTTGGCTTTTGTGTAAATAAACCCACACAGCCCAGTTCTCTCCAAACTTTTCCACCCAAATTTTTAGAAGCACAATGCTGCCAAAAGTCTTCCAAAATGGCACAGAACTGCCGGGGACAGAAGGAGGAGACCCCTCGTGCACCAGGCAGGGCTCTCGGCTGAAACTGGGGAGACTCACACTGCAGTGCTCCCACCAGCTGTCTGCGATGTCCCTCCCTAAGACAGCCAGTGGCTTTACACAGGGGACAGAAGGCCAACGCCTGGGACAGCATGTGGGGACCTGAGTCTCGCCACACAAGTGCTGGGGACACAGTTCTGGGGACGTGGGCGCTAACATGGGAGAGAGAAGGAATCGCACCCGGCAACCGCAGGCAGAGCATGGCGCCGGGGCCATGCCCAGGCCGGCAGCGCGGGGCCAACGGCTTCCCAAGTCACCATCCCATCTCGGTGGAGCAGGTCCGGGAGCTGACGTTTGCTTTGGACCCACACTGTTCCCCTCACACAGCCAGAGCCGGGCTGTCTGCACACGTGTGCCGGGTCCACGCACACAGGACGGTCCCGTCCCTCGCCCTCCATCTCCGCCGCTGTCGGGCAGGGAGCAGAGTGTTTCTCACAGCCCGTCGGCTGGTGCTTCAGCCAACAAAGCTGCGGGGTCTAAAAGAAGGATGTTCGAGCTCTCGTTCCAGGGTAGGGTCTTGTCCTCTGGCCATGGAGTTTAGCCCTGAGACCTCCTGTGGGTCCACAGCAAGATGGCGCCTTCCCCACTTGGACGGCCCCTGAGCTCAGCCCCGCCCGGCCCACGGCCCCAGCTGCACCTGCCCTCCACCCCAGGCCTCTTCCCACCGGTGGCGAGAACCTTCGGATCCCACAGTGCCCTTCGAGTCCCCTTCACGAGGCGCAAGCACAGGTCGGGAGCTTCCTTCCTGACCCACGACGGCGGAGGGGGGAGAAGGTGGCCCTGACTCAGTTTCCCAGCTGGCACCCCCACCCCATCCTGCAGGGCAGAAGCACCAAGAGCTCCCTGAACCATGGCAACCTCCAGGTCTCCTCTCCACGGCGTTGGCACTGCATGGGTGTTGGAACCCTGATCCAGGACTTCCAGCCTCCAGAACTTCAAGGAAACAGTCGCATGGCCCAAGCTGACTCACACCGTAGGTGCCACTAACAGGGCGCTCTGCACACCCCACTTCCAACGTGCGTCAGTGTATCTGTGGAACAGGCGCCTGGAAATGGCGCCGCCAGGTCGAAGGATGACCCGTGTAGTAGCAGCTCCTGCTGGCCGCGCACCCGCTGAGCGCAGACCTGGGTGGCGGCTCTTCTTTGTAGGGTCTCGGCTCCACAACAAACCAGGATTCCGGCCCCCACCAGACGCCGGACCTGCTGGTACCTTCATCCGGGACTTCCAGCCTCCAGAATCGAGGAAGTCAACGTCTGTCTCGAAGACACCGAGTCCGTGGTATGTCTGCCGGAGCTCAGACGCTGGGCAAAGGAAGGTCACTGTGACTACGAGACACACCCTTGTGTGGCCACGCTGCGCAAGAGCAGTGAGAAACTCCCGTGGCCGGGACAGCGAGCCACTGAAAGACAGAGCCCTGAGCACCCTCATTCCGGTTCTGCCCTTCTCGGTCCAGCCACGGTGGGGCCATGCACGCAGCTCAGCGCTGCTCAGCCACCGCCGCAAAGGGCCAGTTTGCGGTTTGTTCTCCTCGCTGTCCTGGACAGATGCTTCTGCGAAACCGAAACTGTCCAGTTGGCCCGGGAGCTCCTGAATGATTCTTCTTGGTTTCTCTCCTTCTTTGGCGACATCCACAGGACAAGA
The DNA here is from genome assembly GCA_963574885.1 of Lepilemur ruficaudatus. NCBI lineage: Eukaryota > Metazoa > Chordata > Mammalia > Primates > Lepilemuridae > Lepilemur > Lepilemur ruficaudatus. The sequence continues at coordinate 25,007 of CAUYRT010050949.1, read as the reverse complement.
GCACAGGAGGCCGCGGCCGGCAAGGGTGGGGCAGGTGCCAGTCCAGGAAGAACCCCCGGGACTACTCCCAGCACACACTGCTGGTGACGCTGGAGCTGCAGGAGAGGCAGACGTGGAGGCCTCTTGCCTTGACAACTTGTCTCAGGACGTCTGCGCTGCCTGGTTTGATGCCCCGGGAGCCTCTGAAGGGCAATGTGCTGGCCAGGGACAGACCAGGAGGGGCCTCCCACTGGGGAGGTCCTGGGGCCTCCTCTTCCACTGTGGCGGCCTCAAGCCAGCTCGGCCGCTTCCCACATAGCTCAGGTGGCCACGTGGCGGCTGCCCTCAGGGGACGCCAGAAGTTGGCGGGAAGCCTCTGTCCCAGGGACTGAGTGTGAGCACCTGGCACTTGCAAGTGTGGGGACTCGGCAGGGGCAGAGGCCGGTGGCAAGCCGGCCCCCGATGTCTGCTGGGGAAGCACAGTGCCCCTGGTCAGACCGCTGTCAGCCAGAGAGCTGTCCCTCACCCTAGAGCTCCTGCCCTCCTCTTTCACTCTTTCTTTCTTTTCCTTCCTTCTGCATCACCCTAAAAGCAGCACAGACGAGAGCAGTTTCGGCTCAGGGGAAGGACAGCTGTGCACAGAGGCTGCCAGGAGGACAGCAGAGGCCCAGGCCACCCTGAAACCCCACCCGCCTGGCCGACCTGCGGGGACGCTGCAAGTGGGGGCTTTGGAAACAGCCCGCAGGCCAGGGAAGTTCAGGAAAGTCTCACAGACTTTTCCACCCCAACAACCGTCGGTGTGGGGGCGTCGTTGATTTTTTCGGCTGTCTTATTTATCAGTCTTACATCGCGCTTGATGGCTCTGTCGTTTATACGGATTTTGACGTCACATTTGCCGTGCACTTTGGCAAGCACTTGAGGGACTGACGCCAGTCCAGATCAAGTCCCCCAAAACCCCAGGAGCCCCTTGGCCACCGCTCACAGTCCCGCAGGCCAGCCCGCTCAGCCCTCCGGCGCGAGGTTGCGAGAAGATCCTGCCTCCTCCAAGGAGCTGGGCGGCTGTGGGAGCAGGGACACAGTCGGCTGCGCTTTCTAGAACATCCAGCCCCTTCCTCACCACCACCAGACATTGGCCAGCATCGACCAGGTGTCCCCTCTCAAGGAAAATGCCCCTCCCAGAGCAGGCACAGCAAGCACGCTGTCCCAAAGGCCGGGCAGGAATGTTTTTGGGTTTGTGGCCCAGATGGTCACCTCCCAACTACCGACTGTCACTATGGCAGGACAGCGGCCACAGCCCAGGGGAGCCCACGGGCCACAGCAAACCCTGCCGCACTCAAGTTCTGGTTTCATGAAAGGTTCACCATGAAATATTATTCCTTTAAGATTTTTTCAATCATTCAGAAACGTAAAACGCACAGCTCTTGGAGTCAGACAAAACCTTGTGGGGCCAGATGGGACCTGGGTGGAGGTGCGGTAAGGGGGAGCCTCTCAGACTCTGCAGGGCTGGCCCAGCCCACCCACCCCAGGAAGTGAACCTCTTCCAGCATCTATGTTTGAGAGCACCAGTCTCCACGCCACCTGCAAACACAACCAATTCCTGCAAAGCCTCCCCTCTGCATTACACATAAACAGTCAGACTCTATTTGTTCATGCACAGACTGCTTCTTCCAGGGAGGGAAAAAAAAAACAAAACTTCTTTAATGGGTGCTAAAAATAACATCAGCATTTTTCCTGCTTTCCAGACAAAAACTGGCCAGAACTGCGAGCCTGGAGGCTTTTCCAGGGCCACCGTATTCCACCCGCATTCCAGGCGGCCCCCTTGTGGGTCAAGGGTGGGGACAGCATTGTGACTGGAGGGAAGAGCCACGTGCACCTTCTAAACAGGGCGGGAACCACACGGTGAGCATGAAACCCGTCATTTCCAGCGAGTGTGTCAGTGCAAACAGCAGGCTGACAGCTTTCTAACCGGAAACAGCAGAGAAGCAGCAGATCGGTGGGAGCCAGTTCCCGGCTGCATCACGCAAATGCAATCCCGGACGATGCCAAGTGAAGCCTGCTTCTGCTGAGAAGCTGCACCCGCCTTCCTGCTAGGAACACAGGACGCACGTGCGGGTCAGCAGCTGCATCTTCTGAGTGATAGGGTAGCCCGGGTGCGGGCTGTTTCCCTAACACCAGGACACACGGAGCAGCCCCCCACCCTAAGACCCTCGCTCCCTGGGCCCACTCCGGGCAGCGCCTTTACCAAGTGCGATCTCAACATCCCCAGTTTCAACTTGGCTGAGAGGTGCGCACTGATGGAAAGACAAACTGGATTCTAACGCAACCGTCGACCTAAGAAGCTAAAAACATCCCAAGTTTAACGTCCAACATCCGGAACACATGGCCATGTGCAACGTCCCCGTGCTTGGCTGGTGAGCTCTTGTCCTTCGCCTAACAATAGGGGAATGACCAAACCGGGGCTGGAACGTCTGACGGGCAGGGACTGCACAGCTGTCTGCCCCCATCCGCTATTCAAGGCCTCTTTGTTCCCGTCCTGGGGTGGGCTCAGTGCCTCTAGCCCGGGGCAATCCCATTCAACTGGACTCAGCAGCTTTTCCTGACTGGTCACCAGCGACCAGGAACAATGGAGCCACACACCAACAGAGCAGTTCTCACACTCCCGACTCTTTGTAAACGCCTATGGGGGAAAGCAACTTGCTATAATAGACTCACCTAATTTATCCAACAGGTGAAAAGTTAGGATTCAGGTCCCAAAATTACTGATGTGGGAAAGTACTTATTTATGGAAGGTCCTCTAATAAATTCAGAAGGAATCACAAAATAGCTGATCCGGGGCTGAAAGCACATGATCTATGAATTACTGACCTAGGGCACTGCTGTGCTCTACTCACCAACTTACCACACTAACCTACTCCACTTACTACACTAACCTACCCCACTAGCCTACTCTACTAACCTATCACACTAACCTACTACACTAACCTACCACACCAACCTACCCTGCTAATCTACCCCACTAACCTACCCTGCTAACCTACTACATTAATCTATCACACTAACCTGCCACACTAACCTACTCTACTTACCTACTAACCTACCACACTAACCTAACATGCTGACATACTCTACTAACTTACTACACTAACCTATCATACTAACCTGCTCTATTAACCTGCCACACTAACCTGCCACACTCACCTAGCATACTTACCTGTAACACTAACCTACCAAGCTAACCTGCTATACTAACCTACCACGCTAACACGCCACACTAACCTGCCACGCTAACCCGCCACACTCACCTAGCATACTAACCTGTAACACTAACCTACTACACTAACCTACCACACTAACCTGCTATACTAACCTACCACACTAACCCGCCACACTCACCTAGCATACTAACCTGTAACACTAACCTACCACGCTAACCTGCTATACTAACCTGCCACACTAACCCACCACACTAACCCACCACGCTAACCCGCCACACCAACCTGCCACACCCACCTAGCATACTAACCTGTAACACTAACCTACCACGCTAACCTGCTACACTAACCCACCACACTAACCCACCATGCTAACCTGCCACACTCACCTAGCATACTAACCTGTAACACTAACCTACCACGCTAACCTGCCACACTAACCCACCACGCTAACCCACCACACTAACCTACTACACCAACCCGCCTCACGCTAACCCACCACACTAACCTGCCACGCTAACCTGTCGCTCCCACCCACCTCACTCAGCCTGCCTGCAAACGCTGGCCGCTGGGCTGTCCGGTGTCCCCACCCAGAGGGACTGAAACGCAGGCTCTGGGCGGGAGGGGACGAGCGGCTCCCAGGATGGCACCAGCCAGCACGGTGTCCGCCACTCGCAGGAGCTGGGCAGAGTGAGGAGGGCAGAGGGCACGCGGAGGGCCTGGCTCCGGAGCAGCAGGAGCAGAGCGCCAAGGGCCCACTGGCAAGGACCACGTCCGCGAATCCACGGTCAGCCACAGCAGAACCACAGGCCTCGCCCCGAGTCCTTCTTTCTCTTGTGACATTGTCAACTTTCAGGCTGACGTTAACCCACATGCCGAAATTTACTGTTCCACAGCAACCCCAAGACTGGTCAAGAGAGGCATTTTCATGACCATGGGCAAAGCCCCAGCCCTGACGAATGTGCCCCGTAGATGGTTTGCCAGGGACACATCCAGGAAACATGGACAACAAGCTAAGTCCCTGCAAAAGCAAACACCTGGCAGAACGGCCTGAGCTCAAGGACAAAAGGAATTACTGCAGCGGGAGGGGTACCTGGGACAGAAACCTGAGCTGAGGCCTGGGACACGCTGCCCTGCATTACTCAGCCACTGAGGGCGCCTCTCACCAACACTCCACGCTGTCCTGTGACATCATCTGTTTCCAGCTTGGCACAGCCAGCAGGGGAGGGCGCCATCTCACCCTCATTCCCTCAGCCACCAGCCCTGGGGATCCCCCCAGTAGGAAGCCCAGCAGAGACAGTGGCGAGCTCTCCCCAGAGTCTCCCCTGTGTGCCAGGCAGGGTGCTCTCCCACCAAATACGTACACAAAGTCCACAAAGGCTGGGCACTGCTGGGGACCTCCCAAAATAAGGCCTGTATACATGGAGGGCTCCAAGAGGGGCCCTGGCTTCACCCCATGCCTGGTTTGTCCCTCACCTGGGCTGGGGCTCACTGCAGCACCTGACCAGTGGTCTGCAGCAAAAATTCCGAGATAGTGACTACTCCGTAGGTGCAGGCTGAGTCCTGGTGAAGACCATGTCCATCTGCCTCACGGTGGGCAGGGAGGGGTGAGGGGCCAGGTGACCACAAGGGAAGATCTCTGCCACACCAACATGATCTCACCACGAGAACACACCCTGGAGTGAAGCAGGTAGCACAGGGACATGGTGGGATACCTGTGGAAGACAGGACAGATGGATGGATGGATGAATGGAAGGAAGATTGGATGGATAGATGGACGGATGAGTGGTTATGAATAGATGGGTGGATGGATGGAATGATGGATGGAAGACAGGACAGATGAGTGGACAGATGGAAGACTGGATGGATGGAAGACTGGACGGACGGATGGAAGACTGGACGGATAAACAGATGGATGAGTGGTTATGGAGAGACAAGTGGAGGGATGGAATGACGAATGGAAGACAGGACAGGTGGGCAGGTAAGTGAACGGAGGATGACTATGAGCAGACGAGCCGATGGGTGGGGGCCACAGGCACTGACCTAAGAAAATTACACAATGAAAAGAAACAAGCACAAAAAACCAAATGTTCGAGATTAGTATTTAGCCACCTGTTGCCATGCCAATACAAACATCCGATGACTAACTGTATCTGCTTTAATTACTATTTTTAAAAGTTAAAAGCACTGCTCTGCTGGTTAACAGATTTTTAGAAATATTTGTTCCACGCCAGGAAGCAACAGCCTAATCTCATTCCCCAAAGGAAGCCTGGCTACGACGAGGAAGAGGCACATAAATTTAATGACAAAAACTTCAGACGAGTGGCAGCCTTGGTTTTCCATGGTGAAAACACACAGACACACGCACGTTTTGCCTACAAGGCCGTGTTTCTGTCCTAGGACATTTCTGAGTGAAGAAATCTTCCTGCCTGAGAGCTGTAATTCTCTTATCTTTGCCCCTGGAAAGAAAAATGTTAACCTAAGAGTTCCAATCAGTGCTGAGTCGAAATCTTCCCATCTCCACCGATGTCAGCCTCGCATGTCATTTAGAGTGAGTCTGAATTTCCATTTCTGTGTCCTTTATTCTTAGCAAATAATTAACATCAGACCTATGTTGGTATGACATTTTAGAAAACAAGATTTGTCTTTAAAAGTACAGACTTTGGGAAGGGAAGGGCATCCCAAGCACAGACCCCTTCCTGTTTCCCAGGACTGGAGAAGGTGCCATCCTCAAGAGGAAAAACCAGATGTTTCTCAAACGTCTGAGTTTGGCCTGTTAGAGAAAACGTCACGCTAAAATGCACTGGAAACTCTGCCTTGGGAAAATTTCCTGTTTGCATGAAGGACTCTGCTTCAGTTACAGTCAGATACAACATCGAGAGGATCCAGCCTGCTGGGCACACAGCCTGCTCTCCACCAGGAGAAATGCCACCGCCCGGCACCGGCCGCCTCAACCTCTCTGGCTCCTTCCTGAGCCTGTCCCCCAGGCCGTCCCCGCCCTGTACTCCTTGGGCAGGGCCACACATTTAAATTTCCCACATTTACATTGGCACAGACTCAACACAATCCAGATTTTGACAGTAAAACAGCAGCGCGCACTGCACAAGCACTGACCGTGCCAGGCTGTGAGTTAGAGGATTTGTATGTTTCCCGTTAGTCCTTTGCCATGCCCCCGTCGACAGGGACGGCCAGGCTGCGAGAAGCGAGACCACGCCCTCCAGGTGCACGTGTGGAAAGCGCAGAGCAGGCACCCAGCTGGGGGCTGTACGTGCCTCAGCACTTGGTCCAGCAGACCCGTCTTTGCCGGCAGATCCTGGGCGTCGAGGTCCTTCCTGTCCCTCTCACCAAGGACAATCTCCATCACGTCATGCTGTGGTCTGGGAGTCCATCCACTGCCCCCGGACCGCCAGGAGGTGAAGGCCAAGAGCCGGCCCGTCCACTGCACCCCAGGACTGGCCACAGAGTGGGGCCCCCAGTGTCTCCACACAGTAGGTCTCCCAGACTTTTCATTGGATAACTAAATTCAACAACGCTGAAGTTGATACAGCCTCGAAAGAGTGACATTTTCTCCCCTGAGGACTAGCTAGAGACTGCTAAGAATTTTAAGTGCCTTCTCATTCTGCACAGGAGTGTTCTTAGTGACGAATGTAAACTCCAGGCACAAATTCCAGGGAGGTGTCACTTGAGGCGGGTCACAGGGCGGACGCAGCAGTGGATCCCGCACCCCCCGTTCAGGCCGCCACTCTGCGAGTCCAGGGGGAATGCCGTCCACCCTCATCACAGCAGATTCCACATTTGTGAGTCCACCCACCTGCTAGATGCACGCGTACCCCCAAAGTCAGCACCTGGAGCACGTTGGTGGCCACGTGTGCACAGGACGGGACGGGGAGAGCTGAGTGACAACACACAGGTCCCAGCTGCGGTGGAGCAAGGTGACACTGGCATTCCTGTCTCTGCCCTCTGCCTGTCAGCCGGGTCTTCCTCAAGGTCTACTCAGTACCACGTTTTTTGCATTTTTGTGCTATTGCTGGTGATTTTCTATTTACAGCGGCCCCAGGCATTGAAGTTTTGCCCGGTGTTTCCCAGCCAGAGAAGACTGTGTGTTAGATGAGCTCATTCGGGACAAGGTGTGGGCTGTTGGCCACGAGTTCCATGCTGATGGATCAACAACATATATGATGTGTCTTTAGAGAAATGCAGAGTAAGAAACAGAGTATCTATGCATCATCTGATCAGTTGATCGGGACTTCACGACCAAAGTTGCAGGAACCTCACCCCACACCTCCTCCTCACAGAGCAACAGTCCAACACTTGCTCATCCAGTATCCCGCAACTTCACCGCACACAACTACCACAAACGGCAAGAACCAACCAGAAACAATGCCTTGGTGCAGAAGGCAGGTGCAGAGGGGACCTGGAGCTCCCCAGCACGGTTCTCAAGGCTGCGGTGTGACTGAGGGTCCAGCGGGAGCAGCTTACCCCGGGCAGAGACCACACGAGCAACAGACGGGCCAAGGACGGGAGCTGTCCAAACCCGGGGCACAGGCAGAACTGCCAACCCCGTGCAGTGAAAGACACAGCCCCACACAGGGTCAGTTCTCGGGCACATTGAAAATCAAAGCGTGCGGAGAGAAAACAAATAGTGATAATCAAAAGCAGCCGCTGAGAAGGCAACACAGGCACCCGCACCCGTCGGATGTTGAAGGTGTCCTCCGCACCCTGCCCTCCTCTGGGCACTTCATCCCAACTGCCCCACACGCGCCCCCATCAGGTTTTTGTCACACCAGGTCCACAGTAGGTGCACGATCAACGCTCAGCTCCCAGGGAACATCTGTCCTGGGAAAGTAAGGACGGTGTCCAGGGAGGAAACAGAACAGGGGACACACGCAGTGCGACAGCCACAGTCCTTGATGCAGAGCACACCCGTGCAGGAGGTCACAGAAACGTGTCCCACACACACTCCAGACACAGGGTGCACACACACAGTGGTATTTTGGAAGTACTGTTACAGTAGCAGAAAAGTGGAAACAAAGAAACAGCCCACAGTAAGAATCTGGTTACATTTGGTAATTCCTAACAAGTCAACACCATGTGGCCGTTAACAACGATGCAGAACTCTCCTTACTGCACAGATGCGATGGTAACACGTTGCCAGATTTTACAACATACAAGTACATTACAGAACAGGAATGTATCATGACCTAACTTTTGAAATCCGTTCGCATACAGATACGTGACAGACAGACTGAACAGGCAGGCAGGCGTGTCTGTGCACACGTGCACACACAGAAACATGTCCGTGTGCATCCAAGGGAAAAGGCCCACAGGGTTAACAAGTCGCTCCAACGACAGGAATGTGAGTAATTTGTTTCATTTTGTTTATCTGTATTTTCAAAATTTTCTACTATGAATGTGGACAAGTTGCATAAAAATTGTTCTCAAATATGTTCTAAGAGGGAAATAAGCAGGATGGTGCAACCAGTGGGTGAAAGGGAGGCTTCACGGTGTCTCAGCTGCAGCTCGTGCCGAGGCTCAGCCGTCGCGTCCTGCGGGACCGGCAGACCACACACGTGTGTGCGTGAGCAACCCCTCGCCTGCACAGACAGACAGCGAGGAACAGTGAGAGTCCTGGGGGAGGCCGCGGGCGAATGTCCATGGATCCTGCAGATTCACAACAGCTTTGGAATCGTGCGAGTCAACAGGGAGCGCTGGGAACCCTCCAGCCGCAGGGCGGGTATGTGGGCAGGCTCCAGGCGCAGCCCGGAGGAACCCTGGCACACAGGCAGCAGGGGGCACATGGCTGACATCCCAGGAGAGACGTGCGGACCGACAGCTGAGTCCTGGCACCAGAAGCCGACGATCCGACCTGAGGATTAAGTGTCCCCATATCCTGTCACTTCACCTGTCACTTCTGCTGTTACCCAGGGCAGGCATGTGTCAAACCCAAATCCGGCTCATCCCTTGGAGAAAGGTCTTCAGCTCAGCAGCCAGCCCCGGAGAAATTCGGCCGTGATCCACCGAGACCACTCACCCTCCCCGCCGACAGCCACTGCGCCGCTGTCCGTCAAACACAAATAAACCACCTGCAATCCCCAAATACAACAAAATTCCTCCTGTTAGAAGAGGGAGAAAGTTTTAACTGCATTCATCTGTGACACTGTTTGCTACGGCCACCTTCCGAGCTGAGGCGGGAGGTGGGTAACATCACCACAATCCACAGAACATAGAAACGAAGGTCACGGGCATCTGGGGCCTCTCTGAAAAGCACTGAGGCTCTGAGCTGCTCCCCCAGCAGACGGCCACACCGTGCTGAAGACAGCGCGGAGGAGGGAAAATGCACTAGTGAGGGGGTGTCGGAGATAGCAGTGAGCGCTTGGGCAAGTCCAGGACAGCTCCGCGTACACCGAACACACGCTCGCCGTCCACCCTCACCCCCACCCTGCACACGCAGCTGGACTCCACGCCCAGGGCTGTGCATCTGGGCTGGAACACATCAGTACCGCTCACCCACGAGCAGTTGAGACCAGTGAGTCTCCCGGGACCGCTCTCTCTTCCTCTCTCCTCCAGGACAACTCCAAGAGCCAGAACTTCAGGAGGGGCAGAGCTGGGATCCCCGGGTCAGAGCAAACAGGTTCTCCAAGAGCCAGTGTGTGAACGGCGGGGTTTGTGACCACTGCGGGTCTCTGCCTGCGCGGTCACAGGCGGCCACAGAGTCGACACGTGGCAGGCACGTCCCAATGCAGCCGCTCCACACACAGGCAGCAACGCGCAGCCCGCATCTGCCAACACCCGGCTCAGCGCTGACCTCCAACAGCAGGCGGCCCAACCGCGAATATCTACGCTGGACTCCGTGTGCGAGGAGGAGGAACTTGCGTTGTTTTAACCCAGTGGGATTTGTGGCTGCTCATTGCAGCAACGGAGAACAAATCGCCCAGAGTACAACAGCTTTCCAAACGAAAAACACCATCTGAGTGTCTTTTAGTTTTGATTTTTTTAAAAATCTGAACTTGGTTATTATTTTATTCTAACTGTTATTTATTTTTACCACACCTCGAACAGAAGAATTTAAAGAAGGTAGAACGGTGGGTGGGCAGTGCGTCCCTTTTGAACGAGATGGAACAACAGGGCAACGCCTGCCGTCCTGACACAACCAAAAACTCACAATCTACATGAGGCAAGTGTTTTCTAGTTACTGTACATCAGCTAACATGAGACGTGATCCTTGCGCAGTGGGAACAAGGGGTGAGCGAGCACCGCCCTGCTTGCTGCCCAGGAGGGAAACTGAGGCTGAGCATCCGGGAGGCCAGACAGCAAAGACTCATAGGATGGAGGGTGGGGATGAGCCGCCTGGGTGCTCCGGGGAGGAGGAGGAGGGAAACCCCAGGGTCTGCAGGCTGCTGAGTGCCCTGGGCACTGTCCAGCACAGGTGTGCCAGGCACTGCCCACGGCAGGGGCAGAACCACCAACGGGTGAGAGAAACTGCACAGCACCTCGCTGGGCAGAGTCGACACCCGCTGCTCCCCCAGTGACGGAAACCTTCAAAATTCATCTGGCACCAGGTACAGCATGTGGAAGGATCCGCTTCAATTGCTGGAAACGGTTAATCTTAGGCTGAGCACTGCTCTGACCCTGCCCGAAACATCTTAAAAGCAAGAGCAGAGAGAAGCAAACTGTCTCTATGGAACTTAACCACACTCCACAGCAAAGACCAAGGATGATGTAAGAACACAAAAGATCCTGATGTTCAACAAGATTAATCCATGATGTCTGGAGTCTACTAAGAAATTATCAGGCATGAAAAGAAGCAGGAAAGGGCTGTGCACGGTGGCTCACGCCTGTGATCCCAACATTTTGGGGGGCCAGGGTGGGGGGATCACCCGAGCACAGGAGTTGGAGACCAGCCTGGGCAACAGAGCAAGACCCCATCTCCACAAAAAACAAAAAGAAAAAACTAGCTGGGCATGCTGGTGCACGCCTGTGGTCCCAGCTATCGAGGGGCTGAGGTGGGAAGATCGACTGAGCCCAGGCATGTGAGGTGGCTGTGAGCTGTGATGATGCCACTACACTCCAGCCTGGGTGACAGGGCGAGGCCCTGTCTAAAAAAACAGAAGACAAAAAAGGAAGCAGGAAAATACAGCTTACATTGATAAGATTAAGTCATTCAATCAAAACCGATCCAGAGCTGACACAGAGGACAGAGTTAGCAGACAAGGATATAAATAGTTATTAGAATTGCATTTATTCCACAGGCTCAAAACAGGAAAGACATGCAAGAATTTTTTTAAAAGGCTCAAATTCTCTGGCAGTGAAAACTGCAATATCTGTGTTGAAAATTATATGGGGGGCAGGGGCCACATTCACAGGAGGGCTGAAGTCGCAGAGACGGTGGAGAGGAGCAAGGGTCGGTCCTCACACTTTTGTCCCAGCCCTGACCCCGGCCAGCCCAACATCCTGACCTGAGGCCGTGCGAGGCTGCGCGGTGGGTATGTTCACCCTGTCTGTGCCTGGACAGACCCAAGTGCTGTCAGCTGAGATGTGGGAGTCCATGGAAGTCAGTTTCGAGGATTTTGAGTAGGATACATCCCAGTACTGCCGACTGGAGGCACCAAGCGGGCACCTGGGCATGCAGCTCTAGAATTCTGCAGATCTGGGAGGAAACATCCAAAGGGGCTGAGTGACGTCTGAGGATAAGACATGTACTTATGTTGGGGGGGGTTTTCCTCACGCAGCCCAGAGGCATCTGTACCGCAGTGTGACGCGGAGAACGTGGAGCTCACGGCCTCCCAGGACTCGCACGGCTGAGAGCTCTTGCATTTACCCAACATGGAGGAGGAAGAGTCCTGGGTGCCCAGCAGGGTGGATGTGACTCCCGTCAGCAGAGCGGAGGATGGGAGAGTCCTGGTCTTGTTTGCCCGTGTGGAGCAAAGAATGAGGAAGCCCCTCCCAGGCACACAGAGTGGCAGGGCCCCTCCGTCAAAGAAGGCTTTTCCCTGCAGGAAACGTGGCACAGACGTCCCAGCCAGACTGGGTCCTCTGTTACCGGGTCACTGACACCAGAGCATAGGAGCACCAACGGGAGGGAGCCTTCCACGTAGCTACAAGCACTGCAGCTCCCAGAGTTCCCGCTGCACAGAAGCCCTTCCAGCGCAGCCCGGCAGGAAGTATACCGGGAGAGCTCTCCCTCCCCGGACACCTCGGAGCCCACCCTGAAGAGAGGCCACAAAGATGCCCACCAGGCAGAGACGTCTTAAAAAGGAAGTCGAGTCATTACTCAAAGCAAAGTCCACAAGGAGGAACATCCACAGCTAAGGAGTGTGGGACGGACGTCTGTCACCTGTCTACACTAAGGAAGTGCTAGACATTCCCCACCGAGGAAAGCAACACAAGTGCAGGGACTGTGCGAGGCGTTTGTGCACAAATCCACACTTGCTCATCAGACAGACTCACGCAGGACAAAGGCCTTGTGAGTGCAGCGACTGTGGGAAAACCTTCATTCACAGCTGCAACCTCATCCAACACCACCAGAGTTCGCGCTAGAGTGAGGCCACATGAGTGCGTTGGACGTGGGAAAACCTACAGCAGAAATCTCCTGCCTCACTGGGCACCAGAGTTTCACACTGGAGAAAGGCCTCACGAGTGCAGCCAGCGTGGGAAAGCTGTCATGGAAGGGCCTCACCTGTGGGAAAGCCGTCGTGAAGGGCCTCACTCATTTGCCGCCATAAGGTTCGCCAGGTAGGAGAAAGGCCTCCTCAGTGCAGCGCACGTCGAACAGCCTTTAGCTGCATCGCTAAGCTTGTTCCGCACCGAAAAGCTCACAGCACAGAAAGGCCTCAGAGGTACAGCAAATGTGCAAAAGCCTTCAGAGGTAGCTCTCGTTCCATTCTCTGTCCGAGTGTCCGTATTAGAGAAAGGTCTAATCGGGACACTGAATGTGAGACGCTTTCAAACATGGCTCCCACCTAGTCCAGCACCAGCAGGGTCACACCCCAAGGACTCGTCCATGTGGTGGTGTGGGAAAGCCTTCCCTCAGACCTACAGATCTGGCGTGCATGACAGGATTCACACTGGAGAAAAGCCTGCAAGTACAACCAACGTGGGAGAGGAGTCACGCTGGTAAAAGGGCCCATAAATGCGTGGGCTGAGGAAAGCCTTCAGTAAACCTCCACCCTCTGCCGCATGAGATATGGGAAAGCCTTCAGCCATGGCCGTCACCTCGTTCAACACGGAAGGGCTCACTCCAGAGGGCACAGCCAGAACAGCAGCTTCGGTAAGGGAGCCGTCGGCTAGAAGTCGCACCACATACGTGTCCTGACTCCAAGGTACCTGGGAAGCTTCTCTGAGGCTGCACTTCTGCCCTCCCAGGGCCCTGGCCCTCATCCGAGGTAGAAACCCATCTCACCTGTGCCAGCTGGCAGGTCCCCGCAGTGTGCATCAGTCGTCCCCATGCCATCAGGGAAGCACACTGCCTTGTTCTCTCCCACTCTGTCTTCGTGGACACTGTTGACTCCACATGATGCCCACGATGGACCTTACTCTCAGGTGGTTTCAGAACAGACTTGGGCTGTACCTGCATGAAGGTGAGTGAAGGGCTCTTGTGGCTGCCCCAGGACACACAGCAGGGTGACGGAGTCACTTTCAGTCTAGGTTTGGCCTAATGTGCTTTGCCCCTCCAAGGGCAAAGATCAAAGGGCTGGTAGAGCTGGTCATGTGCCTAGATGGCAGGACAGCTTGTGGGCTCAGAGCCCACACCAAGGAGGGGCAGTTCATGAGACAATCTTCAGTGGTTCTGAGAGCAGCAAGTGTTAGACCCTTGTTCCCAGCATGGTTTAAAAGAAGTTTTCTCCAAGTACCTGCCCGGGTGGCCTCTGAAGTCTAGAACCCGGCAGGCAGGTGTTAAATACCCTAAGACACAGCATCGCCACCTTCTGGAGCCAGTGCTGTAGCGGGGAGTAGGGCATTCATCAAAAATATACAAAAATGTTGTAAAAAAAAAAAGAAAGAAAAGAAAACTATATTGGATTAACAGTGAATTAGACATTGCAGAAGAAAAGACTTGTTGCCTTGAAGACATTAAAATAGAAACTACCCAACATGAAACACACAGAGAAAAGGCAATAACAAAAAATTGGGCAATGCCTGAGTGAGCTCTCACCTTGTATACACTAACCGGAATCTGCCAGGGAGAGGGGACAGAGGTGTGGACAGAAAACATATTTGAAGAATTAATACCCTCTAATTTTCCAAATTTGATGAAAACTATAAACCTGCAGATCCAAGATTTAAAAAAAGAAAAAAGAAAAAGCAAGCATGAGAACCGTGAAGAAAACCATACAGATGCATATAAAAACCAACAGCATCACAAACCAATAATAAGGAGAATATCTTAAAAGCAGAAATACACCAAGGGGACAAAGGTGATGTAGGCTGTGGGCTTAACAGATTCAGTAAACCACGCTGTGAACAGATGAGCTGTCATCCAGCCCTTGTTGTTCCATTTGCAGCTGTGGTCCCCAACCCCTGGGATGTGGACTGGTACAGGTCCATGGCCTGTTAGGAACCATAGCAAGAGGTGAGCAGTGGGTGAGCGAGTGAAGCTTCATCTGTGTTTACAGCCGCTCCCCATTGCTCACATCACCGCCTGAGCTGTGCCTCCTGTCAGATCAGCAGGGGCATTAGATTCCCAAAGGAGCACAAACCCTACTGTAAACTGTGTATGCGCGTGATCTAGGTCATGATCCTCATGAGAATCTAATGCCTGATGATCTGAGGTGGAGCTGAGGTGATACTAGCGCTGGGGAGCGGTTGCAAATATAGATTGTCACTAGCAGAGAGGTTTGACTGCACAATAAATGTAATGCACTTGAATCATCCCAAAACCTTCCCTCACCCCAGGTACTTAAAAAAGAGATTGTCTTCCATGAAAGTGGTCCCTGGTGCCAAAAAGATTGGGGACCACTGATTTACAGAGCACAGGCAGAGTTGATTTAGCATAATTCTGAAGTGCCCTAGGATTTTTGGAATGGTAAATGAGCAGTGGCTTTAACAGAAAGTCACCAGCTGCATTAGCTAACGGGAAAGTCAGCCTGTCCTTTGAAGGTCTGAAGCCAGGCACTGACGTCTCCTCTCGAGATATGACAGTCCTAGATGGCATCTACTTCTCACAGAAACCGCTCCATCCACGTGGACAATCTGCTGTCTGGTGTAGCTACTTCCAGCAATTATCTTACTCGATCTTCTGGGTAACTTGCTGCAGCTGCTACATCAGCACCTGCCGCTTCACCTTGTAGTTTATGTTATGGAGATGGCTTCGTTCCTTCAATCTTGTGAACCAACCTCTACTGGCTTCAAACTTTCCTTCTGCAGCTTCCTCACCTCTCTCAGCCTTCAGAGAATTGAAGAGTTAGGACTTTGCTCTAGATTGGGCTTTGGCTTATGGGAACGTTGTAGCTGGTTTGATCTTCTATCCAGACCACTCACACTTATTCCATGAGCAATAAGGCCGGTTCGCTTTATTGTCATTCACGTGTTCATAGGCGTAGCAATTTCAATTTCCTTCAAGAACTTTCCTTTGCATTCACAACTTGGTTAACTGTTTGGCACAAGACGTCTGACTTTCAGACTATCTTGACTTCGCCATGTGACATGCCTTCCTCACTAAGCTTCATCACGTCTAGCTTTTAATTTAAAGAGGTGTGTGGCTCTTCCTCACACCTGAACACTTAAAGGTCATTGCAGGTTATCGGTTGGCCTAATTTCAATATCGCTGTGTCTCAGGGAGTAGGGAGGCCCAAGGAGAGGGAAAGAGATGGGGGACCCAGTCAGCAGAGCACTCAGACCAACATAACAGCTGTCGATCCAGTCTGCCGTCTTATACTCCAGGGCAGTGTGTGGTGCCCCAAGACAGTTACAGTAGCAACATCAAAGACTGATATTCACAGATCACCATAACAGATATAATAATAATCAAAAAGTTTGAAATTTTGCAAGAATTACCACCTGTGACAGACACAAAGTGAGCACCTGCTGTTGAATAGACTTGCCTGACACAGGGTCGCCACAAATCTTCAATTTGTGAAAAACGCAGTATCTGTGAAGTGCAATAAAGTGAAGCATAATAAAATCAGGGCTGCCTGCCTCACTACTGTGAGGTCCTTATACTGTATCTATAGCAGTACGATTTGAGATAAGTTGTGATAAAATATAGAGGTATAGTATAAACGCTAAACAACCTACTGAAATAACAACAAAAAAAGGTTTACAGCTAGTAGCCAAAAAAAAAATAATAACTTTTAAAAATATATTTAACTCAAACGAAGACAGAAACATAAGAAAAAGAAACAGAACAGATGTGACAAATAGCAAGATAAGAAATTTAAACCCAACCATACCAATTATCACACTAAATATGAACAGTCTAAATATTGAAATTAAAAGGCAGAGGTTGTCAAATTGGATAAAATACAAAATCCACCTACAAGCTGCCTACAAGAAATGTACTTTGAATATAAAGACACAAATAAGTTAAAAATAAGGATGGAAAAAATATAGTGTGCTAACACTAATCAAAGATGGATTGGCAATATTAATATTAGACAAAGGAGATTTCAGAACAAAGACTATTACCGAGAATAAAGAAAACCATTCTGTACTGATAAAACATTAAATTCATCAATACGACATAAGAATCCTTAATATTTAGTCTCCTCATAACACAACTTCACAAAACAAAATCTGATAAAACCTCAAGAAGAAACAGGCAAATTCATAATTATAATCAGAGGTTTCAATACTTTCCTCTCAATAATTAGCAGAACAAGTAGACAGAAAATGGTTAAGATACAGAAAATGTGAACACTGTCAACCAATGTGACCTACCCGACATCACAGGACGCTCCACCCTGCAGCGGCAGAACACACATTCCTTTCTACTGCGCAAGGAACATTTCCTAATTAAGACATTTTCTATGCCACGAAACAAGTCTCAATAAATTTGAAAGGATCTAAGTCAGACAATGTGTACTCTCTTTCTGTAATGAAATTACATGAGAAAGAAATAGCACAAAGATGTTTGGGAAAATCCCCAAATACTCAGAAACCAAGTAATGCCACACTAAATAACACATGGGTCAGCAAACAAAATAAGAGGGAAATTAAAAAGAATTTTAAGCAGAATCAAAATAAAAACGGTGTTTATGACACCAAATATCTATTAGAAAAGGAGAAATATCTCAATGCAATGGCCTCAACTTCCATCTTAATAAACTAGAAGAGCAAAATAAACCCAAAATAGAAGAAAGGAAATAGCAGAGATTGGAGCAGAAATCAGGAAAGAACAAAAGAAGAAAAGAAAAAAAAATCAATAAATCCAAAAGTGGGGTTTTTTGCAAAGATCAATAAAACTGACAAACCTTTAGCCAGGCTAATTAAGAACTAAAAGAGAGAAGACACAAATTTCTAGTATCAGCATAAGAGCAGTGACGTCACTACAGATTCTTCAGATGATAAGGAAAAACTTTACGATGAAAAATAAAACAACTTACGTCAAATGGACAAGTTCCTTGGAAAACACCGTTCAGCGAAGTTCACAGAAGAAATAGCTACCCTGATAGCCTTTCATTTATGGAAGAAATTGAAATTGTAGTTTAAAACCTTCCCACAACGACAACTCTCAAACCAGGTGGCCGCACTGGGAAATGCCACCAAACGTTTAAGGAAGAAATAAAACCAATTCTACCCACACTCTTTCAAAAAATTAAAGAGAAAGAATTACTTCTCGACTCACTCTGTGAGCAGTATTTACTCTGATGTGTCAGGATCAGACAAAGATAATCCAAGAGGGAAAACTGAAGACCAAGGTCCTCCAGGAGCCCAGAGGCAAAGCTGCAGATGCAGAAAGAGGGGCTGGGCGGGGGAGGGGTTCCCCAGGAAGGAGGGAACTGGGGGTTCAAGCACAGGCGCAGCACCTGGACTGCGGGGACAGTCCCAGAGGAGCAGACCTGTCACAGCTCACCAAGCGTGCTTGAAATATGTGCACCTCTTCAAATGCCAATTATGTCTGATAAGGCTGGGTTTTTTCTTAAGTGAAAATTCACCTGGACAGAGGCCAAGTAAGGGCGTATCAGTCACTGGTTAAGCTTCTACCTCAGGCCTAACTACAGAACAAAGGATCCACAACCCTGCAGGCTCCTTGGAAGCCTGAGCTCCAGGCGGAGCAGGTGAGGCTGGCCTTCCTGCAAACACCCCGCCCCGGAGCTGCTCAGGTGGGCAGGTCACCTAGATAGGGACAGGATAGGGCCGTGACTTCAGTGAGCTGACATCCAGCCTGCATCAAGGACAAACCACCCTCAGAGGAGGTGGGGAGTAAACCCTGCCAGAAAGACAGGGAGGGCCCTGGCACCCAGAGGGTCTCAGCAACCAGATCCTGTCAGGCCAGGCTCCTCTTCTGTGTTTCCCAACCTGTGCATTAGGACAGCCGTGAGTGGGTAGAAGGACAACATTCCCAGAACAGAGAAACTAACTAACAAGCACCAGTCGCAGGGATCCTGGCCAGGAGAGGAACGTCAGGCTCAACCAGGCAACAACCAGCACATTGTTACGCGGCTTTTTTGCCAGTTTCAACTTCAGTCACATGAGTAACACTCTGTTGAGAAATCGCTCAGGCTTTACCTATTTTGTTTGTGGACTCTGCGGATCCGAAGGGAAACCAAGTGACTAGGTGAAAAATATGTCTATTATTCAAAATAAGCTCAAGTTAAAATATAAGCACTGAAATTATCAAGTTAGAAAGACTTTAAGTTATCAATGATACTATTTAAAGCACCATAAAAAGCATCTCACTGACGTATCTACGCTGAGTCGTTTGTGTGCAGGTGGCACTCGGCACACGGGGTCTGTGTGCAGGTGGCGTGCACCACGCAGGGTCCGTGTGCAGGTGGCACTTGGCACACGGGGTCCATGTGCAGGTGGCATGCGGCACGCAGGGTCCGTGTGCAGGTGGCGTGCGGCACACGGGTTTAGACCACTCAGCAACCCAGTCTTTGCCTAGGGAACTGCTGGCTCACAGAGCCATCACTGACACACACGACGTCCCAACCATCGCAGGTCTGCCACAGAAGCAGAGACCTGGCGTCCCTGCCCCTATCCCTGGAGCTGAGTGTCCCCAGAGGACAGGGTCAGGAAAAGTGGCATCCCGGGAGCAGGGAGCCTGCCAAGGCAGCGTGGAAAGTGCACAGAGCTGGGCCAGCCGCCCTCCCACCCCGTGCAGCAGTTTCCACCTCAAAGCACGAAACCTAGAGTCTCCTTAAAGCCAGTTCTGGGGAAGCTCCAAGGAGGATGACAGACCTGGAGTAACCACAGTTCTGGGGACAAGGTCTCCAGGGACAGGGCGAGTCACTTAAATGGCCCAGAGACTCACTTCTACACCTGTGGGTCCCGATCCCCAGAGGGGCCTGTGGGGGGTGCGGGCAGGTGGGGACTCAGGGAGTGACAACAGGGGGCTTCCCCAGTGCGCACACAGACGTCCACTCTGCCCCAGACCGCCAAGGTTGCGGTGTCCCGAGTGCTCCTCGGCCCCCTAGTCCCAAGCAGCCCTGTGTGCACCTGCACAGGCGTCCTTGTCACTCCACTGAAAGCCTCTCACTCTCTAGGGCCCCCACTGAGCTGAGAATTCCATGAGGGTGGAATCAGGTCCTTTTTTAAAGCGGGTAGTCCAGACCCCAATACAGCAGAAGCCCAGACACCCAGCAGGTGGTAAGAAAATTGAGGAATGTGGGAACAGCCCTCTGGCAAACCAACTGTGTGACAGGGGCAGGCCTAGCACTGCCCGCCTGGGGCTGCCAGCATGGGTCCTGTCCAGGGGTTTCTCTGCAAAGCCCCTCCCTGGGCCTACCCGGAGCTCCACACCCTGAGAGCCCTCCGAGCCAGGGCTTCTGTCCACGGACTGCACTTTCGCGGCACGTGTCCTGGGAGCACCTGGACTGTGCAGTGGGTGCCGGAGTGACCTCAACAGCAGAGGCTGCAGAGAAGAGAAGGGGTTGAGCGCGGGAGGCAGAGGTGGCACATGCCACGGTATTCCCGCACTACTGGCCAGGAAGGCTTCAAATCACCTCCACAGAAGGCGGGGTTGAGAGGAGGGAAGGAGGGGGCAGACGCAAGGCATGCTTTATCTTCATCGCTAACACCAGTTTCAACTGTCCTGTGACAAATGTTTGCTGCCATGTGGCCGTAGTACAATACCACATTAAATTCTGAAGCATTTCTACAAAACTTTCCGAGCCGAACTGAGTAACATCCACCGGTCCGGTCCTGCTGGCACCTTCACCGGCAAAACCAGAGCCCCAGACCCAGGTGCCCCAGGGCCCTGTGCTGCTGGCCGGAGACCAGGCACTCTCTCAGCCCTCCGGGGTCAGTCCAGGCCTGGATCACACGGTGCTCGCAGACCACCACTTTCTGACGACGTCCCAAACGACAAATGAAACTGTCCAACAGAGGCCCGGCTCAAACACACTCCTGAGGCACTCGGGCTGGGGCAGGATGTTTTCCAGTGACCCTGATTGAATTTTCTCAGGAGGCTGGTGTGGGACGAGGGTTTGAAAGTAAAGGGACAGTACGATGGCTAAAGGGCCTGACTTTGGGGCCAGGTTCTTTATTCTCCTATCTTTCTGTTCCAATTTCCACCAAGTAATGTTTTACGATAGAAAATAATAACACATACATGAGAGCAGAGACCTGGAAGAGAACTAAATAGAACACCAAATGTTTCTGCACGTGTGGACTGACACCGTGACTGTGCCTTACCCAGCAGCTCCACCCTGGACCCCTGTGGCCCCCAGACCACCCCACATGAAGCCCCCACAGAAGGGTCTGCCTGTCCTACCCCAGGTGCATCCCACAGGACTGCTTCCTCTTCATTCCCCAAAACCTGCTGCCCTGTCACTGCCCACCGTGCCTGTGGTCCACACGGCTACACACGCATGTCCTCCCAGGGGACAAGTGACGTGCCAGACGTCGGCTGGAACACATCAATCCAAGACCGGACTCTCCCTGCCAGCTCTACCCTCTTCCCTCCTGTCCCCAGTATGAGCAAGAGAGAGCTCACTCCTCTTCCAGAGCCTTTGTTTCACAAAATCCCAGGAAAGTGTAAGGTAGAAATTCCTGCAAACGTGCTTTCAGGAAATCTGCAGGTGCTGGCTGTGGTCACCCTGTCCGCTCACCCTGTCCGCTCAGCTGTGCTCAGGAGCTGTGGGTTTCTGGGGAGCACCAGACCACGCACAGCAGGGGGGGCCCACTTTTGTTCTACAAAACACTACACAACACTAGTATTAAAACATTACTTTCAAAAAGCAATTAATATTTAAGGCAAGGCATACTACAAATGTTTGACGAGATGTAAATAAAGGCTTCAGGGTCCAACTTTTTTCCACTCATTCCAAAAAATACTACAAAATTAAAGTATCCGCATCCAAAGAATCCCTCCCCGCTCCAAGCCCCATTTTAAAAGCCTGCTTTTGGCGAGATGCTCTCAGACCCCGGCCTGGCCGACCCCTCGCACCCTCTGGAAGGCAGTTCCACCGGCTGAGGAGGCGCCCCCCCCCCAGGACCCTGCGGGAAGGGCCAGAGAAGCGGGAGGTCGGAGAGCTTGGCTTTCCCACTTCCTGAATAGTTCGCTCAAATTTTTACAACTTTTGCAGACTCTCCGGCGGTGCCAGAAAGTCCTCTGGCTCAGCGAAGAAAAGGGAAAACTATTTTTGGCACGCAGGAGGGCGGCTGCAGGACGCTGGGCTGCAGTCGGCGCCTGAAGCGCAGCCCGTGGTTCCGGAGTCCGAAAGTTTGATTCGGTTCGCACCAAAACACAGCGGGGCCCGCGGAGAACTCGGGCGGCACTCGGGTCCGCGGTTCCCTCCCAGGGCGGCCGCGCAGTGCGGGACACCGTGCAGCGACGCGCGGGCCAAGTGCCGGGATCCGCTCGTCCGCGCGCGGCCGCCCAGGTTAGAAACGAAACGAAAGAGGCGCCCGGAGCACAAACCGGTGCCGGCCCAGCCCCGTCCACACCCAGCAGCCCCACGCTCGGCGACCCGCGGGACGGCCCCTCCCGGGAACCTCGCCTGGCGCGCTCTGGGCGCAGGGAAAGCCCCAGGGAACCCCGGCCCCTCCCGCCCCCCCGGGGACCGCAGGCGCTCGGCGCCCGGGGCGGATGCGGGGCCCGAGGCGTACCCGAGATCCGCGAGGGAGGCTCCCCAGGGCAGGGGGCAGGGGTGGGCATCGCGCGGCGGAGGAGGGAAGGGGGAGCGCGCGGGGGCGGGAGGCCCGAGGAGGAGGAGGGGGGAGGAAGAGCGGGGGAGGGGAGCGAACAGGACCCGGAGCGGGCGGGGGCGAGGCGCTGGGCGAAGTGGGGGCTGGGGAAGGAGGGGCGCAGAGGCAGAGAGGGGGCCCGGAGGCGAATGGGGCCGAGCAGGGGGGGCGGCGGGAGACGAGCGGGGCTTTCCCGGGTGGCTCTCGGCGGGGATTCCTAACTCGGAACAAAGGCGGCTCCCCGGGCCGCGCGACCAGGCCCGCCCCCCGCGTCCGGGCCAAGGCGGACAAAGGCCCAGCGGGCCCTGAGCCCGCCCGACGCCCGAATCCCCCCACGCCCCGAGCCGGGACCCCTCCCGCGCCTCGGCCCCCAGACCTCTCGCGCAGCCCGTGGCCCCGAAATCCCTGGCCCGTGAGCTCCGTGGACCCCGGGCCCACAGGTCCCAGATTCCCCCCGCGCCCCGGGAGCACTCACAGGATGGAGGTCTGCGGCGCCACGGCGGGCACGGCCTCCAGCAGCAGATGCATGCAGCGCACGGTGGTGCGGAAGCACAGGCAACGGCTCGGACACCCGGCGCCCGGCTTCGGGGCTACCGCGGTCAGCGCCCCCCAGCCGCAGCACAGCACGAGCGCCAGCAGGCAGCGGCGCGCGGGGCTCGCAGCCATGGCCGACGGCGCGGACGGACCTCGGGCGCTCGCACTAACGCGGCCGGCTCGGACTGCGCCCGCCTGGCCGCGGCCCACGTCCCAGCTGTGCGCAGGGGGCGGGGGGCGCCAGCTGTGCACATGCGCGCGGCTCCTCCCTTCCCCCTCCGAATCCCCGAGGGCGGGGCCGGGCGAGCACCGGGGGCCGCGGCGCCCGGCTGCGCCCTTATCCCTGGAGCGGCCCCCAGACCGGAGACGGCGCGGTGAGGGCGCCGTGGCGCGCGGACCTCTTGGCGGGGCCGCCCAGGGGTGCAGAGGAGAGCGTCGGGACCCGGGCTGAACCCGGATTCTGCACGCGGGACCTGGGGGGGAGGGGTAAGTCAAGTAACTCCACCTCGCTTACCCGCGGTTTTACGTGCGTGCAGCAGGGCTGTCTCTTTCTCCTTGGCGCGTTGCTGTTTTGTAACACTTTGGAGTCTTACTGGTCCTGGCGCGGTTCCCCGCGCGCTCGCTGCTGCAGGTCTGTCTCCCTCTCCCCAGCCCGCCCCGTGTGAAATCCCTTAACTCTGAAAACAGCCCCTCACTCCCCTGGAGGGAACCTGGCCGGCCCCAGGCGCCCAGCCCTGGAGGCTGCGCGGGCTTAGAAGGGACACCTGGGCTCTGGGCGTGAACCACCTGCTCTCCGCCCACCGCCTGCTCGGGCACTTTGGAGAGAGTAAGTTCATCTGTGCAGGTTCCTCCTGCGATGCGCGCTAGGGGTGCTCGGCGACGCTTTGGTGCTCTTCCTGGTGGGACTGGGGACCCACCCTAGTCGGGGTGTTTTGAGACAACGGAAGAGTTGGAAAGGATTAAAAATACGTGGACTTAATGGTTGCGTTCTACCGCCTCCACACGTTCTCTCCGTTGGAAAGTGAGCGAGGCTGAGCTGATTGCCCGCAGTGACGGGTTTACCAAGTGCAAGATTCGGAAAGCAGCGCCCAGGTCTGCTCAAAGTCTGTGGTGACCCACAGACTCTGTGTTCCGCTGTGTCACTGCTCGTGTCCCAACCTGCGGTGTGTCTGAAGGCACCTGCTATGAGACTGGCCAGTGACAGTTACCAAACCCGTGGGATCTTGCACAGTTTTGAAGGTCCACCACCTGGGGCCAGTCTCGCGGGGAGGGTCACGCTCAGGCTCTCAGGAGATTGCAGGTGTGTTATTGGCCAGGCCGCATCATCCAAGGACTGGACTTCACTTCCTGCCATGCGGGTCTCTCTGTGGTCTGTGCACTGGCCATGGCCACAGACTCAGAGCAAGTATTCCAAGGAAGAGAAAGAAATTGAGTGCACCAAGACAGAAACCACAGTCTTCTAACCTCGCGGCAGGCGTGGAGCCCCGTCACCCTGGCAGGGTCCTGTCCACAGACAGGAATAGCTCCAGGGCAGGGCACTGTTAGGTTGGCTCCAGGTGGGAACTGCAAAAATAAATATGAGACGGAGTGCGGTTAATAGAAAACTGAGGTAATAGCCGCAGGAGTCTGGAGAGTCCCGAAGATTATAAACCTAACAGACAGCTGCAGCCAACATTCCTATCTCCCTGATAAGGACGGGACTACCCCCTCCCTTATCTACAAGATGAGACTGAGACAGGAGTCCCAGTAACTAGTTATTTTTTTTAAAAAATTATGACAGTGGCTGTTCTGGCCCAGATACTTACCGTCCCCACCCCTGAAAAACCCTCTATAAAACCCAAGACTTGGCCGGGCGCGGTGGCTCACGCCTGTAATCCTAGCACTCTGGGAGGCCGAGGCGGGCGGATTGCTCAAGGTCAGAAGTTCGAAACCAGCCTGAGCAAGAGCGAGACCCCGTCTCTACTAATAATAGAAAGAAATTAATTGGCCAAC